>BMAC01000897.1:100601-113918 GCA_014905375.1 Phtheirospermum japonicum | reverse complement strand
ATTTTTAATGATTCTTGTGCAGGTCTTTGACTTGAGTATGACAGAATGCTGATTTGAAGAATCACCTATGTAAGCGAGAAGTGAGGGCCGCTTCTACTGAAACTTATGAATCCAAAGAAGTTGTCCATGGCCAGAAACGGACACAAACGTGAGAACGGAAGAATATTGAGACCTTAGTGGGTTGGTACTATTGTTTAGTATACACAAAGGGGAATAGTTCAAGAATTATGTTCACTAATCCGCCGGTATGCTCGGTAGTATTAACTAAGGAGGGTTCAAGGCCACAAGCCACCTATCCCTATTCTCTATTGTCTCTTAAGGACTGAGCTATGTATTTGCATTCATGCATTTCGTTTTTTGGAGTTTCTCACTCATGTGGGGGATTGTTGTAAATTGAATTAATTCTAATTAAATGGTACATCGATAATTCATATTAATGAATTGTATAGGATTATTCTACATGTCGTGTAGATAATCGTAGCATTTTGAATTTCTCAAATCCATTTATTGGTGAGTGAGAAATGATGCTTGGAAGTTGAACGGTTTGCTTTAATGCTTTATCGGTTATCCCACATTGAATGTTAGTCAATGTGGAAAAGAGTTTAAAAATGATTACATTTCTTTAATGTACATCAAGTGGGCCAGTGAGTGTTGTGGGCTTTGTGTAAACGAAGTTCTCGCGGGCTCTTGGATTTGGGTTCGCCAGTCCGCCTTCGGCGTAGCCGAAGGCGGAGCCGAGCCCGAGCCCGGTCCCGGACCCCGGTCCTCGGGCCTGGGCCTGGGTCTTGGGCAATTGGTCCGAATTGGGTGGTCCGATTGAGTTGGTCCGTGTGGGGTTCGGGTTCTGGCTCAACCCTGGTTACCTTTTTAAACCTTCACGCACCTGACCGTTCAAGTCATGCGTCTTAATGATGCATGGAGACGTTTCTTTGACCAGACTCCTGGCTGACTTCTGCATTATACGCATAAACACCTGAACATTTGGAACAACAAACATACTCATATTCTGCATTTCATTTTCAAGGCTCAGTTCATTTTCTTTCAGTTCGCCGGAACCCTGATATTCACGGTGCTTTGATATCACGGGACGAAGTCGTTTCATCTTTGGAGACGAATAGCCAAAACCGAAGGGCACTACCGGGGTTATTTCGTCTTGCAGACAGAGATTACATCTCGACTCGACTTGAATTACTATTTATTTTCTGTTTTTTATATTTCTTTTTCCAGTTTTGTGCTCGGATAATTGTAACTAATCCAACAGTAATAAAGTGATAAAATAAGTTCAAGGAATGTAAAATTAAATAAAGAACTTATTCATCTATCTACATGAAAAATATGTATGATAATCAATCTTAATATTAATTGTAGTCTTACCAATATTTGTTTTGACACTTAACATTATTATAATGAATATATATAGTACTACTTGTCAGCTATACTGCTTATTTTATATAATGAATGTCATTTTGTGCCTTTGAATTTCGTTACAAAAGTGGGTTTTATAAAACATTCCAACTAGACCCTTCAAACTCTTGAACATGGTTAAAAAAATCGCTAGACGTTGTACCACTACCTAGTGCACAAGGTTTTAGGTTTGACCTAAAATTTAAATGTAAATATTATATTTTATTCGAATATTTATATATTATTATTGAACAAAAAATTAAGATATAATTACTATAACAAAATTACAATCATAGTGAATAACATAAACTTATCTTCAATAAAAATAAATTATTATTTATTATATTTTTCAATATTTTTTTCGTGAACTTTCATCAAACACGGTTATCTCCATATTAAGTTTAAATATCTTTAACTTCTAATAATATAAAATTTTAATTTCTTGTATTATCTTGACTTACAAAGGAACACACAAAATATCAAATTGCAAAAAAAAAAAGAAGGAAAAAAAAAAACGACGCCTGGGCGCCTAATCCCATCGCCTAGTGAAAATGATAGGCGGTGGAGGGCAGCCTAGAGCCTAGGGCCAATTTTTAGAACAATGCTATTCAAACTTGGGAAAATTAATTCAAAAAAAACATTATAAACTCTTAAACACGCTTATTTACTCATGACCAAAATAATTAAAATCCAAATTCAATTTATACTTTTTGCAATGGGATTCAGCTTATCTTTATTCAAAATCAACTCATTTCACTAGGTTTGATGAGTCTAATTTTCTGATATGCATCACCATTAAACATAGATTGGAAAAACAATATCTGAGATTTCATTATTGTAGAATGTTATAAGTTGGGCATTAACAGGCCTAGAGGGCCTGGGCCTAGGGCCCCAAATTTCTAGGGCCCCAAATTCGAGGGGTCCAAATTCAAATATATATATATAAGAAAAAAATGATGATTCAAATATTAAAATGTGAAAATTTATTTATTTTTTCATTTTTTTCGTGAAAGTTGAAATTATTCATATTGTACTTTTATCTTTTGAAATTTGATTCTTCGTGTTTTTTATTTTAATTTCAGATCATTTTCATCTTAATTTTTTCAATTTTTTTTTTTAAATTATACTTTTAAATCATTTTAATCAACTTTTGATGTTCATAAATATGGAAATAAGTATTTAACACTAATAAGATTATATTATGTGATTTTTTTTATTCAAATGTATAAATAGTTAAATAATCTTGTCATTTGTTATAAGCTCCAATCATTCTTTCTAAAGAGATGTGATCAGTCACATTTTGCTTCAAAAAATACGAGAAAATTGATGTTCGAGTTCAAGATAATTTCGGCACGGAAGTGCCAAATTTTCTTTCTTTCTTTTTAAAAATTGAATTCAAATTGAGCCCTGATAATAATTTCGCCTAGAGCCCCGACCAAGAAGTACTGGATTCTCTTTCGGATAGGCCCTGAAAGGAGAAGGAAGGATGGAATGCCAACAGGCGTCTATTATTGAATTGACCCGATAGTACCCGTTTTGGGAACGAAGTCAGGGCCGGCCCTAGGCATAACCTACGTACTAACTACCTAACTAACGTAATTGTAAAGCCACATAACTGCTAACTGCTAGGATGCTAACACGTGACAATACATAGATCATCATAATAATAAGGAGGTAGCAAATATTGACGGCCATACGAGGATATGGCTTTGAAAGCTTGGAGACTCATCTGCTCTAGCAAGCACTATCCAAACTTTTAAAGGACAACCACGGGTAAACCATGAGTATGCACTACTTCTTTTACAACGGTAACGGTAAATTAACAACGGTTAGTACCGTTGTATTGCAATCCGGTAAACTTCACAACGGTTATTATTTTAACCTATGTAAATACTCTTTACGACAACGGTTATATGTACAACTGTTGTAAATGTCCGGGGTAAAATATATTAACCGATATACTACGACGGTTTATTTACAACCGTTCTAAATACACGTCGTAAAATATAATTAGTTTAATTCAGTGAGCTCAGTTTATAATTAGGATTATATTAAAAGGGACTTCTACGGTGCCTTCACGGCACTATTCACCACTTAGTGGGATGCATTTACAACCATTAGATCAATTTTAGGTTTTTTAGATTAAGAGATCTATGGATGTAAATGCAGGAGTGAGGGCATGGCCTATATTAAAAATAAAAAAGCATATATATGTAACCCATGCAAAAACCGTCCCTCTCTGAATATTTATCCTCTCCCGCCACACCCAAAGACAAATCTCCACCACATCCCAAATCGCTGATGCAGCCAACACCACCGCCACCGGTGGCAGTCTTACGACGACCACCACCAACAGTTCGGTGACCGAGCCCCCACCGACAATCAAAAAGCTTCAACAGCAGTTCGGCGACCTAAGGTGTGTTTTTGTTTGGATTTTTTAATGCGAACTTCATATCTCAGATGTTGAATTACATAGTTGTTGGTGTGATTAATATTGAATCGATTCTATTGGCATTTTGTGCTCTTATGTCGACTATAAATTTGGGGGGTTGGGATTTTATTCTGCTCAGACTGGTCCTCCCTATTTCTGAATTTTTTTTGTCTCCTTATTTTCATTCTTTTGAATTTTATTCAGAGTCATGTAAACTTAGATCCTCCTAATTGTTCGGTGTTGTCTGCTCTAGGATTTATTTAAAAATACTTGTGCAATATATATATTCTAAATAAGAGTTAGTGTTAGGATTTATTTCAAAATTTTCCAGTTGTGTTTATTATAAAATTCTAAGTTTGATCTTATGCCATTTCTGCTTGTAAACGGGTATGTTTCTTTATCATATGAATCAAAAAATCCAAGTATGATAAACAATTTTAGTTGGATAGTTTATTATTTAGTGTGGTTTTATGGCATATTAATTTTTTAATTGATTTTTTTTTATTCTAGATCTCAAATCTTGCACAGATCTACCTCATTGGTTTTTACGAGAGTGAATTTGCTTTGTTTGTGTCGTCTATATCGAATGAGCTTAGAGTGCCTGTCAGGTAATTACCTGGCAGTCACACATTTTCTTGCTGAACTGTGATGTTTGTTGCACTTTTCCACTACCTGAAATGCTAGGTAATTAATGATTTGATGTTGATTCATCTTGCTTCGCAATTGTATAGTGTGAGGGTTAACGATCTGTTTAATTTTATGTAATATCTCTTTACCTTTTCAAATATTAGACTTTTGGTTTGTGGGTTACTTTTGCAGCGGCTCACAAAAGCTATGGTGGGATGGGAACGATCTTGGTGATTAAGGTTGGTAACTTTATATTAAGTTGCTTATTTTTCCTCATAAATATTATTTATCCGTTTCTTATTGATGCACGAGTGTTTTTGTTTTTTTTGCAGGTTTTTGCTGAGTCGGCACACCAGTTTGGGGAACTTATGGCTGATCCTGTTACGAACGAGCTGTTGCATTATGCAGAGAAACCTGAAACTTTTGTACGTCATAGTAATGAGATTGAACTAATATCTGGTTTGTGTTGCATGACTACAATTGATATTAAAACCGATTGTAATTTTTCTAAAACCAGATTAGTGACCGTATCAATTGTGGTGTGTACATATTTACCCCAGAAATATTTACAACTATTTATGGTGTATCCACGCAACGCAAAGAAAGAGATTAGTAAAACAGTGACACTTAATTCATGGTACTATTTGATATTTCTTGGTTGAGAAGTTCAAAACTTTGTGCTCAAGGAATCTGATATTATATTATTCTTTTTTTTTCCTTGTTTCTTTTGGAAAAGCACTCTATGTGTTCTTCTTGCTGATAATTCCTCACAAAAGCTAATGAAATACATTTTATATTTTGCATGCATGGAAATTAAAGGCCCTTATTGTTTTCACGAACAATGTGTGTACGTTTATGGGAAAAAGTTGGGTTCAAAATCATTTCTGCCCTGTCCACTTTTACTTCAAGCTGTGAATCTTTCCTGAAGTACACAAGAAATAAATATAAACGAGATGAATTCTAAGTTATTTATCATTTTATCTTCTTATTTATCCGGTAACATAGTTACCTTGTGCGATTGTTTGTATTTATCTGCTTGTCGCTAAGAAAACGAAAAGAAAAACATTAAAAAAATAATTTAAAAATAGAAAAAAAAAATACTTGCCATGATCAATTTGCAATAACTCTTCCTTTTTTTCTCGTCCAAACCGTAATTACTCATGATGATCAGTGTATTTTTTGTTTTATTTTTTTATTGCTCACATATAATGACACTACGAAAAAACATGAAAGTACTCCCTAATCCTCTGCCCCGTTCGGTGTTCAAAATCCAGCACTATTAATGTCCTATGTAAGTGATTTTATTATTTTTACTTTCAAATCTGTATTTAACTTTTTGTTTTATATATATAGGGTTGGGTTTAAATGAGAACCCGTCATTATATGTGAACTTAGGACTCATCTTCACCATTAGATTGGATAATCTTGATGGTTGAGATCATGACACGTCAGCATGTTAATAATGTAAAAAAATGCATTAATTAATTAAAAATGGTATTTGGACATATATCAACGTTTACAAAGAACACTACATTGTTCTTTAGAAAGCACAATAAATTAAGAAAAAAAAATACGATTGTATACAAAAAGCATCGCAAATTTCGTCTATAAACTGCAAATTCAAAAATTTGAAATGAAACTCAAATCTTCAACATACCATAATTTTTTCAAATTTTATTCGTTTCGAATGAAATATATATATCAAATTAATCACATTCTCAAGATCTACAATTTAAGATACATATTGCATGTTTTAAAACGTAATATATATATATATATATATATATATATAATTAAATTAAAAAAACTGGACTGATTTTAGCACTAAAAAACACAATGAACCTGGACATATAATTGCACTGTGCAATATTAAATCTAAGGCCAGGATTAGTCCCTAGGTTCATATATAATGACGGGTTCAAGTACAATGAACCTGGACATATAATTGCACTGTGCAATATTAAATCTAAGGCCAGGATTAGTCCCTAGGTTCACATATAATGATGGGGTTCTCATTTGAACCCAATCATATATATATATATATATATATATATATGTTTGACTTTATAGTATTTGTAGAGCCTGATGAATGCCTAGTTTTGGTGTTAAAAATAATAAGTTAAATAATTATTGATTAATGTGTTTCCCAGCTATCTTGAGTTGGTGTCTAAGTATGAAGCTGAGTACCTTGCTGGAGGTAATTAATTGATCATGAATATATATATATATATATATATAGGTATAGGATCATATGAGAATGGATCCTGGGGTGAAAAATAAGAATAAATCCCAGCCACAAGATCACGTGAGTTCAACGGTTCAAATCTCCTCATCGTTCTTTAGTAATTATAATTGAACGGTGATATTTTAGTAATAATGGTCCTTTTTTTGTTTTTTGTTTCCCAATCTGTCTAGAATTCAAAACTCCCTTTTTCATCCATGGCATATTCGAAAACCCAGTCTCCTTTTGGTCGCCTCTCAATTTTCTCCTTCAATCAGTTGTAGTTAATTTCGTGTCCATTTAAATCTCGTCCAAAATATGGAACGATGAAAGGTTTGGAGCTTGTCATGGGAAAAAGCTCGCCGAGGTTACTACCAAAAAAACCAATGACGGTATGTTTTTTTCTTTTATTTTTTTGGCAATTTAAAGTATATGTTTCGAGAATCAATCTATCATTGCGAATTTTGAATTTTGAGTTTTTTAGATTTAAAGTTTTCTATTGTTTTGAACATTAAGATTTTCCCAAAAATTAAAATAAAATTTAAATACTCACATATTGCGCAGAGGATATGAGTGCATGAAATTTCACCTCTTGGTATTGAAATTTTCACTGTTAGTCCTTGTGATTTTGGTAATATGCAATTGTAATTCTGATAGTATGTGTTTTTGATGCTTAAATATGATTATCATATAAGAAAAGATTGCTTTTTTCTCAATCGTTCTCTGAATATTTGGTTTTGGGGTTTATAGCTTAGATTCTTATTTTGTTTGGTTTTGGGGCTTGGAGTTTCGCAACTATTTTTGAGTGTGTAATGAAAATACAAAATATTAGAGTTTTGCACAACGATTGAACACGGATTCGAGAGGGATTAATACCTTTAAAACAAAAATCATATCAGTGGAATTTTATTCATCATTCATTATCAATACAAAATATCTAGAACTAGTTTGACAAGTATATGTATTTTTTAATTGTGCAGTACTTTTTTCTCATACACCAAGCAAATAATTTCGGTGTCATATGTTTTTCCTTAATGCCAAGCGTTTTGATATACTTGACAACCTGTGACAAATGTTGGGAGTGTAGTCAATAATACAGGATATGCTAATGTTCGGTAGGTCTAATTCATTCCATTAATGACAAATATTTTATTATGTTATTACATATGACGAATCTTGAATATTTTTCCTACTTTTAGTGTGTAAATGTTATTTTAAATTTATCCATATTTTTCTTTTTCTGTAAACTGAGGAAGGAACAATTCATATCTCATTCTCAGTTTGTCATGTGTTTAATTATTTGTGTAAGCAATTAAATATTAATTTGCAAAATAATATGTCTTAATATGCAAAATAATATATATTAATGTGCAGTTTAAGCCATGTAAATTCTATTTTTTTAATTATCCTATTCAAACTAAAATGTGCAGATTTGGTGGATGAAGTGTTAATTATATAAACAGTGAGATTTGTCAGAAAAAACTAGAATGATTTTTTTTTGATATTTTTTTTGCATGAGTGGATTTGTATATGAAAATGATAATGATAATGAAACAGGATGTGCACATAGACTAGGCAAAGATTGATTATACGGATAAATTACCTGGTGAATCGAGCAGGAGATTGATTTGCGTGTTCTTGTGTGCACATGAGTATAAAAGCTCCCATTTCTTTGTGTTTTTTACGTTTTGATGAATCGAGCAGATGAATCGAGCAGGTTTTGATGAATCGAGCAGGGTTTGATGAGTTTGAGCAGGAGATTGATTTGCGTGTTCTTGCGTGCAGATGACTATAAAATCTCCCGTTTCTTGCGTTTTTTAGGTTTTAAAATTGTTTGATTAAATCTAATCCATTAGATTAGATAAGATATAATGGTTAGGATTTATTCTCATTTCTAATCCACGGACCCATTCTCACCGGAACTCAACCCAATATATATATATATATATATATATATATATATATATATATATATATATATATATATATATATATATATATATATATATTGTATCATGATATTATCATTCACGAGTGTATTTGTGTGATTTTGCAATGCAGGCTCTGCTCAAAATTTAATCAGGTTTGCACAGGTAAAAGTCTTAGTTGTTTACGGCTTGGTAATTTAGGTGAAGTAATAATAGTGTCTTGCTTTTACCAAATAGTAATTTGTTTAACTTTTCATCATCAGTAGATGCTTCAAATCCCTGGTGCAACTAGTTACATGGGCCGCTATTGCAAAGGACGAATATGGGGAGGAATGAAGAAAAGTATAAAAAGAAGCTGGTGTTAATGTAAGCATTCTTCTTGAGCCTATTAAGTTTTAACTAATCAGCATGAGTTTCATATACATGTTTTGTCCCTGAATATATTGTCATCATATTATTTAATATATAATGGTTATTTGTTCTTTCTTGTCATGTTTCCCTGGTTGCATCAGGCTCTTTGCCATGAAGATGAGGCGCCACCTGGCAGAGACCAAGTGCCAACTGGTACTATTGCTGTGTGTGGTCGACCGTGAAAGGTCAGTCTCCTAAATGGCTGATTAAGATGTTGTATAGGTTTCATAAATTGATTCTTTTTTAATAAATAGATATAATGCTTACAATTTTATATGTCAGTTGAAATTTTTTGCTTATAGGACATGTCTATTTAAAATGATGAGATAAAAATTTATGTAAGCTGATTAATTAATAACTAATGCCAGAGGTAAACTTGATTGCAATAGTTACCAAGTCAGGAATGATTAATCTTTTCATTTTCTTTTTATTTCCTAGTTTTTCAAACCTTTGCGCTGGTTTGTTTTCCTCTGGACGCAAAAGGCTTTTCTTATTGGCTTCTTTTAGTCTGGAATCTTATGTTGTTGTTGAAAGTTAAATAATATAAGCTAGATTCATAAATGGATGTGACTTTTGATATAGTGTCCATTCATGAACATGTGTGTCCTTTCATATTTTGTGCCTTTACATGATTAGTTGTGTCTTTTCATTTTAGTCCTATAAATAGCCATGTAAATTGTCATTTGTAAGTATGAGTTGTTTAAGAGAGTTCATTATTAAATTGTGTGTTAATAAACAAGAGTGTTTATATTTTTTCCGCTGCAATTTATTTTGAAACCACATTTTCCAACAAAGTGGTATCAAGAGCAAGGTTCGATTCTCTAAAAAGACGATGGCCACAAGTGGAGCATTCCCATTTCCAAAGCTCTCGAAAGATAATTTCAATCGATGGAGTATTCAAATGAAGACATATCTTGGTGGACAAGATGTTTGGGAAACCATTGAAAGAGAATATGTTTTTTCACAAGATCCTGCTACTTTAAGCCAAGCCGAAAGAAAAGTCTTAAAGGAAGCCAAGGTAAAAGATCAAAGAGCTCTCTCTATCATTCGACTCGGCATGGATGACAACAATTTTGAAAAGATTTTACAAGCAACCACTGCGAAGCAAGCGTGGGATATTTTTAAAAATGCTTTCAAAGGCATCGAAAGTTAAGAAAGTTCGACTCCAATCACTACGAGGAGAGCTTGAGTCCTTGAAGATGAAAGAATCCGAAGAAGTAGCTGACTACATCTCAAGAGTTGTGATAGTTGTTAACCAACTCGAAAGCAATGGAGAAAAGTTAGAAAAAAAGTGAGTTGTTGAAAAGGTACTTCGATCTCTTGTTCAGAAATTCGACTACATTGTAATAGCCATTGAAGAGTCGAATGATGTCGAGACCCTTAACTTGAATGAGTTGCTCGGAAAATTACAAGTGCATGAAGAAAAACTAAAAAGACAAATGAGAGAACCGGAATTCGAGCAATCTCTTCAAGCAATGACGATCAATTCCAACCAACATAAATCTAGTAACTTTGGATATCGCGGTCGTGGTAGAGGCCATGGTAGAGGTCGTGGTCATGGACAAGGACGCGGGCGTGGACGTGAATGAGGTCAAGAAGAACAAAGTCCATACAATAATGAAGAGTCACAATCGGAATCTCGTCAATCACGAACTCGCGGAAGAGGTGGATTTAATCGTCATCAAAATAAATGAGATGTCGAATGTTATAATTGTCACAAGTTTGGGCACTATGCTTCAGAGTGCCGAAATGAGTCTAACTTTGAAAAGGCTCATCTTGTCGAAAAAGATTCTGACTAATCGTTGTTGACATTGAAAGCGTCAATCGAAGAGGAAAATACTTCGTGGTACCTCGACTTGGGTGCAAGTAATCACATGTGCGGGGAGAAGCACATGTTCGTTGATATTGATGCTACTGTTGCCGGAAATATCACATTTGGTGATATGTCAAAAATCACCATCCAAGAAAAAGGAAGAATTCTCATTCGATTGAAGAATGGCGGACACCAATTCATTGAAAATGTTTATTATGTACCTGGAATGAAAGCAAATATTTTGAGCATTGGGCAATTGCTCGAAAAAGGGTACGACGTGCACATGAAGGGCCAAAGCTTGTACCTAAGAAATTCCGAAGGGAGGTTGATAGCCAAGGTACAAATGTCAAATAATAGAATATTCATGTTGAAAATTCAGCACGACATGGCAAAGTGCTTGAAAGCGTGTTTTGAAGACGAGTCATGGTTATGGAACTTGAGGCTCGGCCACATAAATTTTGGTGGATTGAGGATGATGTCGTCCAAGAAGTTAGTGAGAGGACTGCCTGTGATAAATCATCCTGATCAGATTTGTCAAGTATGTCTTGAAGGGAAATAACATCGACACTCCTTTCTAAAAGAATCTCTCTCAAGAGCGAAGAAACCGCTGGAGCTAATCCATACGGACATATACGGACCTATCGAACCATCATCACTCGGAGATAATCGGTATTTTCTGACCTTTATTGATGATTTTAGTCGAAAGACTTGGGTTTTTTTCTTAAAGAACAAGTCAGAGGCGTTTACAAACTTCAAAAGGTTCAAGTCTCTAGTCGAAAAGCAAAGTGACTATCAAATTAAGGCAATAAGGTCGGATAATGGAGGCGAGTTCACTTCAACGGAGTTCCAGAAATTTTGTGAAGAAAATGGTATTCGGAAATCTCTTACCGTTGCTTATTCTGCACAACAAAACGGTGTCACGGAAAGGAAGAATCGATCAATTATGAATATGGTTCGATGCATGTTGAAGAGCAAAGATTTGCCAAAAGAATTTTGGGCAGAAGCTGTGGAATGTGCTGTTTATTTGTCCAACAGGAGTTCGACAAGAAGTGTTCGTGATCAAACACCACAAGAGAAGTGGAGTGGTTTCAAACCAAGCATTTCACATCTGCGAGTATTTGGTAGTATTGCACATGCCCACATACCAGATCAAAATAGGAGCAAGCTTGATGTGAAGAGCCAAAAATATATTTTTGTTGGTTATGATCAAGCATAGAAAGGCTATAAGTTGTATGATCCAGTTGAGAAGAAAAGGAAGCTTAGTCGTGATGTCGTGTTCGACGAAAAGAGTTCTTGGGACTGGAGTATTCAAGATAAGGAGCAATATACATTTTACCCTTTTGAGTCTATTTTGAAGCAAGTCGAAGAAGAGCCGATGGAGCCCTTGAGTCCTCCATCGCCACCCCCATGTTACCAACCTTCATCGGAAAGCGAGAGTTCAAATAGCGGAAGACCTCAAAAGAAAAGATCGTTGAGAGAAATTTACGAGCTCAATCAAAATCCAAACTTGTTCTTCTTATTTGCTGATACTGAGCCCATAAACTTTGAAGAGGCGTCAAAGAGTCAAAAGTGGAAGAAAGCCATGGATGATGAGATTAGTGAAATTAAGAAGAATGAGACTTGAGAACTTTCTTCTCTTCCAAAAGGGCAACAATCCATTGGAGTCAAATGGGTTTACAAGGTGAAGAAGAATTCAAAAGGAGAGATAGAACGATACAAGGCAAGGCTCGTATTCAAAGGATACAAACAAAAGGCTGGAATTGACTATGATGAAGTTTTTGACCCTGTAGCTCGTTTGGAAACCATCCGTTTTTTGATCTCGTTGGCAGCCCAAAAGAAGTGGAAATCCATCAAATGGACGTGAAGTCGGCATTCTTAAATGGAGTACTTGAAGAAGAAGTTTACATAGATCAACCAGAAGGTTACTTGTTACCACTTCACCTAAATTACCAAGCCGTAAACAACTAAGACTTTTACCTGTGCAAACCTGATTAAATTTTGAGCAGAGCCTGCATTGCAAAATCACACAAATACACTCGTGAATGATAATATCATGATACAATATATATATATATATATATATATATATATATATATATATATATATATATATATATATATATATATATATATATATTGGGTTGAGTTCCGGTGAGAATGGGTCCGTGGATTAGAAATGAGAATAAATCCTAACCATTATATCTTATCTAATCTAATGGATTAGATTTAATCAAACAATTTTAAAACCTAAAAAACGCAAGAAACGGGAGATTTTATAGTCATCTGCACGCAAGAACACGCAAATCAATCTCCTGCTCAAACTCATCAAACCCTGCTCGATTCATCAAAACCTGCTCGATTCATCTGCTCGATTCATCAAAAACGTAAAAAACACAAAGAAATGGGAAGCTTTTATACTCATGTGCACACAAGAACACGCAAATCAATCTCCTGCTCGATTCACCAGGTAATTTATCCGTAT
>BMAC01000897.1:59122-100576 GCA_014905375.1 Phtheirospermum japonicum | reverse complement strand
TAATAATAGTGTCTTGCTTTTACCAAATAGTAATTTGTTTAACTTTTCATCATCAGTAGATGCTTCAAATCCCTGGTGCAACTAGTTACATGGGCGCTATTGCAAAGGACGAATATGGGGAGGAATGAAGAAAAGTATAAAAAGAAGCTGGTGTTAATGTAAGCATTCTTCTTGAGCCTATTAAGTTTTAACTAATCAGCATGAGTTTCATATACATGTTTGTCCCTGAATATATTGTCATCATATTATTTAATATATAATGGTTATTTGTTCTTTCTTGTCATGTTTCCCTGGTTGCATCAGGCTCTTTGCCATGAAGATGAGGCGCCACCTGGCAGAGACCAAGTGCCAACTGGTACTATTGCTGTGTGTGGTCGACCGTGAAAGGTCAGTCTCCTAAATGGCTGATTAAGATGTTGTATAGGTTTCATAAATTGATTCTTTTTTAATAAATAGATATAATGCTTACAATTTTATATGTCAGTTGAAATTTTTTGCTTATAGGACATGTCTATTTAAAATGATGAGATAAAAATTTATGTAAGCTGATTAATTAATAACTAATGCCAGAGGTAAACTTGATTGCAATAGTTACCAAGTCAGGAATGATTAATCTTTTCATTTTCTTTTTATTTCCTAGTTTTTCAAACCTTTGCGCTGGTTTGTTTTCCTCTGGACGCAAAAGGCTTTTCTTATTGGCTTCTTTTAGTCTGGAATCTTATGTTGTTGTTGAAAGTTAAATAATATAAGCTAGATTCATAAATGGATGTGACTTTTGATATAGTGTCCATTCATGAACATGTGTGTCCTTTCATATTTTGTGCCTTTACATGATTAGTTGTGTCTTTTCATTTTAGTCCTATAAATAGCCATGTAAATTGTCATTTGTAAGTACGAGTTTTTTATGAGTTGTTTAAGAGAGTTCATTATTAAATTGTGTGTTAATAAACAAGAGTGTTTATATTTTTTCCGTTGCAATTTATTTTGAGCCCACATTTTCCAACAGTTGTGATACCAGAAAATTAATGAATTTCTAAAATATTTCCCAACAAATAAAGGTAATCAAATGATATGATGTAGATATATACTTGCTTCATCTGATGGGGAAATAAAACATTTTCTAAACTACACCTTGTTTTTTTTTCTCTGGTTGAGTTTAATTTTATGGATAGTCCTTTTGCTGGACTAATAAGGATAATCAAATGATATGATGCACATCACTTGTTTTCTCTTTTGACAGTGGAAAAGGCCAAGTACTTCTATTTTACCAATTTCTTTATCGTAAAGTCGCCGGAGTCTATGATGCTCGTTGCCGAGCGTGCTGCTGCTGATACCAAGGTTTGAATTTGGGTCGTGAGTGTATTGCATGCGCTAATAATTACACACAAAATTAACTTCTATTCCTAAATCCGTTTGTAGGCTTTTATGCTTAACCTTTCCGCTCAATTCCTCTGCAAATACTTCAAGTTTTTTCAAGATAAATTAATCCCGTAAGGCCGATGTCTTGATTCTATTTCGATTACCTATTTGCATATTGATCTCGGGCCTGTTATTATTCGCTTTCAGGTACATGGACAATGTCTTTGGAAATGAACTTGAATCAAGAGCTTTTGCCAAAGCTCACCGCTGGGAGGTAATGGGTTGACTTCACTTTGACTGGACCAGATTTGTTTTTGCTGTTTACTTGTTTTGGACTTGACATTATCTTTTTCTCTTTTTTTGGCCAACAGACTGAGAACTTGAAGAAATAGATTTGAAAATATCCCAGTTGCCAAAGGCTTCCGGAACGCACAAACGAGTTACTATTATTACACAGGGTGCACGCTACTAATAATTTGTTTTCTCAGTACTACAAGTTATATATCGAAAATCGATGATATCTACGGTTTCTTACTTCTTTTTACAACTAATAAAATGCTTCGATACTTTGGAATTCGATTTTTTTAAACCACTTTTTTTTTTACTCTTCTTCAGCACCCCATTCAGGTTCTTGATTCGACGTTACCCAGTTTTGCAGTTTTCTATGCTTCAAGTTACCCACTGAATATTGGGTATTTCAAGGAATGCGGGTCCAAGAACGGGTTTGGGTCATTATTTTCATTGCAGGTTTGTTTTGAGTAGACTTACTTCCATTGTTAGTTTCACTTTATTTAGTTTTTTTACTTAGTATTTTTGTTGGTTCAATCCTACTTAGAAATCCTTATGCTGTTCAATTTCTTGTCTTTATGGAATTATTTTCCACGATTTTCGAACTCATTTTGTAGCCCTAATCTATTTTCAATTTGGTGTTCCTAAAACTATTGGGATTTTGAATTGCATAAACATCTTTATCCAGTTGTTTTACTTTGAGGTATAGTTAATGTGTGTTTTTGGTGTTTTTGTTTTCCCTAATGCCATTAATTACTTAATGTTTGAATTGTGGATATATCTAAATATCAAACTTTTTTATTTTTTAATAACTCAAATGCAGGTATAACAAAAATGCTTAAAAGCTTTAATAGTTAGCACTCACTACATGACAACCCCAAGCAAAATCAGCGACAGGTCAACTAGCGACATCGTTGTAAGGATCCGAACACACGAACTCCGTGACGAGTGGAACTACTGTCATTCTCAAATCCTCATTCAAAAAAGCAAATATTTCGCCGACCGTTTGTCTGACAACTAGCCCACATGCCAAATCCTCGACTAACGCGCCCGTGTCGAGGTCTACTGCCAAGAATCCGACTTTGACCACCATATCACCTTTCTCAGACTTCTCTACTCGGACATGATGATGATGACCGATATATCTGGAAATGATGTTGAGATGGTTCGGGATCAACACATCATTGGCACCGAGAGTGTTGTCCCGCTATACATACACCACAACAAAATTTTGGAAATCTTCCAGGTCAATGTGTGGCTTAGCATATCAGTACAATTTTGGATCTTGTAAGTAGATTTACCGTGTATATAGCTTGTTTTGATGAATTTTACCTTATATAGTTCGGGTTGAGTCGGGATGGTTGGATGGATTATTATTGGATTATGTTCTTGCCTTTTGTTTTCGAGTGATTTGTTTGTTGTTGTCTGCTTATTGTTTGGTTGGGTTATGTGAAAAAACCGGCTACAAATTTCCAGGTGTGAATCGCCTAAAACGTCCAAATTCAAAAAAAAAAATTAAGTGATTTTACATCAGTTCCGATATTAAAATAATTTCTATTTACATCGGTTATATAAATAACCGACGTAAGTGCCTGTACTTTTTACATCGGCTTAATGACCGACATAAGTCTGTACTTTTTACATCGGCTGTTTAAATAACCGATGCAAATTTACCAGTGTTTACATCGAAATTTTCATGTTTTTACATCGATTCATAGAAAAACTGATGTAGTGCAACTCAGTCTTACATCGATTCTACAACTGATGTAAATCTGGTAGAAATTTTACAACACTCTCTTCTACATTGGTTGTAGGACCGATGTTAAATGCTTAAAATAACTGATGTTAAATCCATTTTTTGTAGCAGTGATGTAACTTGGATAAGGTAAGATTAATTATGGGCTTCCTGGATAATGTCTTCATTTAGTGATAGTATATTACTGTTGATTGTTGGTATCAAGTGATACGACATCAAATATTCAGGTCGACATGTATGTGGATTAAGGTTTGTAATGCGAGTTCTCCTATAGGAGAGTCGAGTTGTACATAAGAGTAGCAAGATCTTATATGGGATTGAAGAGCTCTTATGGTGTAAAATGGTATTATAACAACTCGGTATTAAGAGCTGTGCTGTATGCTTAACGGGATTTGGGCCCTGGTGGGCTGATATGGATGGTATGATATTGGGGCCCGTCGAACTAAGGAAGTGGTATGGTTATTGGCCCATGATTATTATGATAACTTAGCATATATGAGAAATCTTAATTCTAAGTCGGTGGTTAATTATGGTATTGTGGTACGAATAGGAGACGAGAACTCTAAATGGGGAACAAATTTTTTTTATCTATATAAAAAGGACACGAGCCTCACTTTTATTCTAAGTTGATTTTATCCTACTTTGAACTCTCGTTTATTCACTACTAAAATGGAACTCACTTAAGTATCAGAGGACCTACGCCGGGGCTGTCCGACTTGGGTTTTGTTTTACAAGTTGATCAGGTCGTTGAAAAGTCAATCAGGTTGGAAGGAGCAATTTGAAGGTCAACAATTTTATTCTTGTTGAGCCAAACGTTTTGGTCGCATCAAGTGGCGCCGTCTGTGGAAATACAAGGAATACCGAGTACTTGAGTGAAAGACGTGAGAATGCATAATTTAATCGATTAGGTACACTCATTTAAATCTCATAAAAGGGATGGTTCTTTATGTCATTTATCTACTTTACTTGATTATTTATTGGTAAGAATATGGGGGATTTTCTGGTTTATTTGGTTTATTTTGGTTGATTGATTTTGCTTGATGTGGGTGACTTGCTAGTTTATTCGATTTATTTTGGTTGATTGATTTTGTTAGCTATGGGGGACCAATGAATTTATTTGATTTGGTTTGTTTGGTTTAAAATTATTAATTTTGTTTATTTATTTAACTTAGATATGGGGACTGGTGGGGTTATTTGGTTTAATATCTTTTATTTGATTAATGGTTTTATATTGGTTTGGTTTAATGAGTTTATTTGATTTCATGTGGTATAATTTGGTACGGTTTGTTTAATTTATTTTAACATGGTGTAGTTGACCAAATCATGATTTATATGGTTTATATGGTCTAACTAATTTACTTAGTTTGATCTGGTTTAAAATATGGGAAACTTGCCGTTTTATATGGTCAATTTCATTTGATCTAATGAGTTTATTTGGTTATGTGTTTATATATTTTATTTGGTTATATGAATATTTGGTATATATAATATAGTTTATTTGGTTATTTGTGTTTAATATTATGCTTATTTTGTATATTTAACATGGTTTATTTGGTTAAATATGATTTAGTTGATTATTTTAGTTTTGTTTATTTATTCAACTTTAACATGTGGGACTATTTAGTTTATTTGATTTGAATGGTTTATTTGACTTAATATGGTTATAGGTTTATTTTGGTTTAATATGACTTATATGATTTAAGTTGATTTATTTGATTTACATGGTTTATATTAGTTATTTTATTTGGCCTGTTTGGCTTGATATGTTGCATTTTGTATGGTTAATTTAATTTATTTTGCTTAATATGGTTTATTTAATTTTATAAGGTTTATTTAGTTTAAATATGAGGGACTGGTTTTATTTGGTTTTATATGATTTGCTTGGTTTACATGGATTGGTTTATTTAATAGGGTATACTTGATTTGATAAAGTTTAATTGGTTTGTTTTAAATGGTTAAGCTCTTGTCGCAAGTTTGATTTACGCCGTATTAATCGAAGAAATGGTATGGTTATGGATATGGTATGGCCCGACGCTCTTTAGGTTGGAGATGATATGGTTATGGATATAGTATGGCCCGATACTTGTTTAGGTCGGAGATGATATGGTTATGGATATGGTATGACCCAACACTTGTTTAGGTCGGAGTTGGTATGGCCTGACGCTTGTCTAGGTCGGCGATGGTTATGGTTTATTAGTTTTCATGATTATGGGCTGACGCTTGTTTAGGTCGGCGATGGTTTTATGGTTTTGTTTTTATGGTTATGGGCTAACGTTTGTTTAGGTCGGCGATAGTTTTATGGTTATGGGCTGACGCTTGTTTAGGTCGGCGATGGTTTTATGGTTATGGGCTAACGCTTGATAGGTCGACAATGGTTTTTTGGTTTGTGATGATGCTTGTTTAGGTCGACGATTGTTATGATTTTATGGGCAGCGCTTGTTTAGATGGGCGATGGCTTATGGATCAATGACTATGGTTAGTAATGGTTTATGGTTTTGAAGTAGTTTGCGATTTTATGGTTTTAGGATTCTTATGGTTTTAAGAGTTTTATGGTTTGCAAGGGCTTATGATTAATGGTTATGGAACGATGCTTAAGAAGTATTTCAGGGTGATGGTTTATTGTTAGGGTATGGAATGTTTTTTTAGCCGACCTGTTTTAGGTCGGGTAAATGATTTATGATTTATGATTAGGGTATAGAATGATTTTTGTCCAACCTAATTTAGGTCAGATAAATGGCTTATGGTTAGGGTATGGAATTGTTTTTTGGCCAACTTATTTTAGGTCGGGTAAATGATTTATGCTTAAGGTATGGAATGATTTTTTGGCCGACCTGTTTTAGGTCGGATAAATAGTTTTTCGGCCGACCTGTTTTAGGTCGGACAAATACTTTTTTGGCTGACTTATTTTAGGTCAAATAAATAGTTTTTTTGACCTACCTGTTTTAGATCGGATAAATGGTATGTGGTTATGATTATTGTTGAAATATGATTTCAAGAATACGTGATTTTTTATAAGTATGTTTGAATTTCTGAAAGTTAGGAGTATAAAGGTGATCACGTTCTATTTTCAGAAATCTTTATTTTTTATATTATACATGATTTGGTACCTCAATCAGGCAGAAAATATGGGACTAACTGATACGACATCAAATGTCGGCATAATAAGAAAATGATAAACAGGTCGCCAATATGGTAAATTATGATTATAGGGCCCCGTCAGGTTGGTAAAATGGTAATAATAAGATTTTAGGCTTATTATGAAATTATGGAATGAAATAATTCTAGTATGAGATAGTTTCCCAATTATGGAGATTGTGTACAATTAGGAGATTTAATCCCATCTTAGGAAGAAATCATATTAGTTTGTGGACAAGTCTAAATAATAATCTTATAAATAGGGGATTCAAACTTTATTTCATAACTTCTATTATCATGGATTATGGAGCTCACATATTTTATGGGGAATTATTCTCTCTTTATACAATTTATATGGTTATTGACTTAAGTATTGGAGGGCCTACGTTGGGACTATCCGACTTGGGATTTGTGCAGGTCGTTCATATTCGAGAAGGTAATTCAAGGTGATTCGACCCCTTTATTGGTAAGCTAATTTTTTGGTTACATCAAGTGTAATTTAAAATTGACTTCGGTATAACTATTAACTACGAAATAATGTATATATGCAAATTCTTATTTCATTTTCTCCTGAAATTGGAATATCAAGTTTTAACATTCAGTTGTTCCTGGTAGGAGAAAATAGAATGAGTATAATTTTTTTTAACACACTGTAATTTTAGCTCTACAAGATTCTTAATAAAACAAAATCTAGGGAGAAATATTGATAAAATTATTTAAACATGACGCATCAGAAATTAATAAAATAAAATAGTCTTGTCTAGAGATTGTTAATTAGACATAGTGGATACTAGATAGCTACATATGAAATTAATAGGAAACTTTTTTCTTCAAAAAGAAAACACCCATATTCCAATTGAAATTGCATATGAACCTGATCAAAATTGATTTAAGCATGGAGACACAACAAAGTTGAGGCACTGGGTCGCAACCAAAAAAACAAACATAGTACTAAACCTGCAAGATGAGCATCCAAAGAAGTTATAAAACATCTTGAGGATGATGTCACTGCTGTCATCACTGACACAGTGACATCACTGCATGTCATGCAAAACGTACACAGCGGCTAGGGTTCTGAATGGTGGCTGACAACTTTCTTTTCTTGTCTTATATGGCAGCTAGCCCTAGTTCTAGAACGATCTCTTGTGTAGTATATATATGTGTGTGTAACCAGCTATTGTAATCAATAAGAAACAATTACAGAATATCTCTTTCCTTCATGCTATGATCATGAAATCATTTGAGCTCTTTGTTCCATCAATATGCAGTATGAAAATTATCATTTTCCAACATGGTTTCATATTTTCCCTTTTATAATCCCTTTCTTTCTATTTATCATAAGGTCCGTACCTAACTTTAAGTGATTCGACATCCCCATCATCTCAGATCCAATTTATCCATCCTCAAAATAAACACATCACTACCAAGATCACTGAGAGCAATTATCTGATATGGCGACAACAACTTTTGATAGCCACAAAGGGCTATGGTTTAGAAAGATTTATCAGTGGGCAGAAGAAACCTCCGTATGCATTTTTACAAGTTGGTGGCAATACGACGGTTTGTTTCCAAGTCCTGTATATGAAGCATGGTTAAGACAAGATCATTTGCTTGCTTCATGGATTTTATCAACTTTATCTGAGAATTTGTTGGTATTAATGGTTGTTTTAAACTCTACAAAAGAAATTTTTGAGCTTTAGAGCATCAAGAAAGGATCACTTACCATGAGAGAATTTTTAGGAAAAATCAAATCTTGTTATGATATCTTAGCATCTATTGGTGAAAAGATCTCAGAAGAAGATAAAACTCTTTATATCTTCTCTGGTTTAGGTCAAGAATATAACCCTTTTATGATTTCACTTACCTCAAGAATGGAACCAGTTGCCTTAAGAGATATACATGCCATACTCATCAAATATGAAGCTAGATTAGAGTCTGTCACTACAGTGAGTACAGTAAACATTGATGGTTCAATTCCTGCACTGCAAATATCTCCAATAATGTCAGTCCTATAGGAGGAAGATCACCTCAATTTTCAGGCAACAGGGGCAGATCCTACACCAGCACCTACAAAGGCATGGGGACAAGAGGCTTTTACAGAAGCAGAAGAGGCAGAGCTGGTAGAAATTATGGTGGAAGGTCTCATTTGTGTGTCAAGTCTGTCATGGAGAAGGCCACACTGCAGTCAGATGTTATCACAGATTTGACTCCAGCTACAACTGTTTTCAGAATCAAACAAGATAACACAACAACTATTCTTCAGGACAAAATCAGACAAACTTTGCTGGAAATATGAGTTCATATGCAGGAAGCATCACATGAAATCTAAACTGGTCAGGTCAAGACCCTACTCAGGAATCATGTTGGTATCCTGACTCTGGAGCAACAAACAATGTTACTATTTGTCTCAACAACCTCAAGATTTCAACTGAGTATCAAGGAGGGAACATACTACATGTTGGCAATATGGGACAGGTTTGTTGATTTCTCACATTAGCAAATATACTTTTGATTCCTTAAATCCCAACTTAAATATCTCAAAAAGTTTTGTACTCCAAAAATCACTACATGTTCCTCAAATCACCAATAACCTATTGAGTGTTTCTCATTTTGCAAAACATAACCAAGTGTTTTTTGAGTTTCACCCTTCCTTTTGTGTTGTGAAGGACCTAGCTACAGGAATGGTTCTACTCAAGGGGAAATTTAAGGATGTACACTATGTTTTTCACCTACCTGTCTCACAGCCTAGAACCTTTACTCAAGAATCCAAACACAACATTCACGCAGTCTCCTCATCTTATTCTGTTTCAAGTAGTTTTCCTTTTTCAGTTAATTCAGTTTCTGTCAAGAAATAGAGCCTTGATATTTAGCACCTAAGATTAGGTCATGCTCCCTATGATGTTATAAAAAGAGCATTGGAGCATTATAATGTTCAGTATTTCCTAATAAAGAAAAATTCTTATGTGAATCTTGTTTGAAAGGAAAAAGTAAATCTTTACCTTATACTGATTCCTTATCAAAGTATACCGTACCTCTCACTCTTATTCATAGTGATCTATGGGGTCCATCACCCCTAACAACCAAGAATGGTTTTTCCTACTATGTAAGCTTCATTGACTATGCCACAAAATACACCTGGATCAATTTTCTAAAAGCCAAAAGTGACACTCAAAATGTCTTTATCCATTTCAAGACCTTTGCTGAAAACCAACTAAACACAAAGATCATGATGATTCAAACTGATGGTGGTGGTGAATTCAAGACCCTTAATCCTTCAAAGTCTAGTGATAAACATAATTATTCTATCCCATCCTTTTGTAAAATTAATAAGTAATATATATAAGAGTTGCACAACGCCAAAGAATGCGACAACTTTAATACGTACATATATATATATATATATATATATATATATATATATATATATTATATATATATATATATATATGTATGTGTATATGTGTGTGTGTGTCTTTTTTATTTTATTTTACTTTTCCCAACTTTTTTTCATGGCCTCCAAAATTGAGAACCTCGAGCTGTCGCGCCATACAGCCCATCCCGCTCTGGTTTTAATGTAAACGGTATATATATATATATATATATATATATGTGTGTGTGTGTGTGTGTGTGTGTGTGTGTGTGTGTGCGCGCGCGCGCGCGCGCGTGTGTGTCTTTTTTATTTTATTTTTCTTTTCCCAACTTTCTCCAAAATTGAGAACCTCAAGCTGTCGCCCATACCGCTCATCCCGCTCTGGTTTTAATGTAAACGGGATAGTATAATTGTTTCTCAATATATAGATTGATAGGATTATTGATTACGTAAAATTAAAATTTTATTATTTGTGTTATTTGTTATAGAGTTTGCCTTCCTGAACTCTAGTGTTTGTTGGAATGTTAGTAGTTTAAATAGAGTCCTTGTCTCTCAAGTGTTTTAGAGATAATCATCAAGACCTTGTATGTAGAACAAGGACTCTTTCAAGGAAGTTGGGCTATAAGTATCACTTGGAGTCTTTGATGAAGATCATGACTGTGAGGACAAGAAAAACAAAAATCTTATTCCAGCATCCATTACTCCATCTCAGTGTGTTCTTTGAGTTCGTGGTTGATCGAATGAGAAGAATTTTAGGAGAAATTATTTTCATTTGTTTAATGTTACTAGAATTCTTTTTCCTTGATTTGTAAACATTTCTAATAATATATCTTTTGTTCTGAGGTCACGATCTGTGAGTTTATTCAACTCATAGACAAAAAGCATTGCTGCATTTTTCTCTTTTACAAATGTTAGTAAAGATGTTTCAACATCACCACTAGCATTGGTGTTAAACACGTTCATACAAGTTATTGAAAACCTTCAAAACTTTCAATTGGTATCAAGAGCGATCACTTGACACTACTAAGTGCGCATCTTGCGTATTTTTTAAGGAAAATAAATGGATACGGTAATGAACGCTGTAATCCGACCTACTGTGTTGGATGGAATAAATTTTGCAATCTGGGAAGTCAGAATGCGAGATTACATAAAACCTAAGAACGAAAGATCCTGGCACGCAATCCTGACTGGATGGGAGGCTCCCATGATAGAAGATTCAGACGGTGACATCATTCTAAAGAACGAGGTTGACTGGACTATATAAGAACTTGCTATTTCAAATGCAAACACCAAATCTTTGAATGCTCTCTACAGCTTTGTAGACGTGTCCCTGTTCAGAATCATCTCCATGCTGTAGATGGCTAAAGAAGCATGGGATGCTCTACAACTCTTTTGTGAAGGGTCTAAAGGAGTCCAACGAACTAAACTAAAAATGTTGGCAACACAATTTGAAGTACTAAGGATGGAGGAAAGTGAATCCAATGCCAACTACAATGCAAAGCTTCTCGACATTACAAATGAATGCCAATCGTTGGGAACCCCCATCTCAACTGAAAGGCTAGTGAGCAAATTCATGTGATCGGTGACAGAAAAAATCAACATGAAGATCACTGCCATTGAAGAAGCCAAGGAAACTTATGTCATGAGTTTTGATGAACTTGTTGGATCCTTGAGACTTACGAGATGGAATTAAAAACCAAGTAATCAAAAGGGAGAAGTATTGCTCTGATTTCAGTCCCAGATTTTGAAGATGAAGACCTTGACCTTGCTGCCATAGCATATGAGGCCGAGTATGCTAATTTAGATGTGGATGACATTGCTCTCATCACCAGGAAATTCAGTGACTTTTTGAAGAAAAAGAACAACTCAAGAAAGCCTTTGAACAGGCACCTCAAGTCTCCATCTGAACCTACAACTCCCAAACCATTGGGTCAGTCTGTCAATAGGCTCCAAAGAAGATATGTGACTCCTACAAGTTTTAAGCCTGAGCCTAGAAATTAAAACAGCACCAAAGATTTGGACAATGTTCAATGTCATGAGTGTAGAGGCTTCGGATATTACATGTATGAGTGTGCTAACACCATACTAAAAAGGAACTTAATCACCATGAGCGATGGAGAAGAAGACGATGAATCAAATGAAACCGAGATGGTTGCTTCCATGAATGCCTGTGTTGTCTGGGATGACACTGACAGTACGAGTGACATTGTGTGTCTCAACTCGCTTACCATAACAGAAAGTGATGAAAATGAAGATTTTGGTGCTGCTTACGAAGAGTTGTATGGGAACTAGTGCAAACTACTTCAAAAGGTCAAAATTCTCTCTAAAGAAAATGAGAGATTCACTCGTGCAGATAAAGAACAACAATTTGTGGTTTTGCATTTAGAAGCTCTTCTGACCAAACGAGAAGAAGAACTTGATTGAACTAGGGGTGAACTTTCAGCAGCTATGATGAAACTGAACAAACTGAACTCTGAATCAACAAAACTTGATGTAATCTTGTCTATTGGAACTATGATTAGACATGGGATAGGGTTTGAGGCCCCATTTTTTGTCAAAGAAAGTGACAAATCTTCAGAAGGATCTGTGTGTATGAAACAGACCAAGCAAAGAAAGCGTACTTATGTATGTCATCACTGATCGAAACATGGACACATCAGACCATTTTTTAAAAAACTCAAGTCATGAAGAGCATCCTCTCCCATTAGCAAGACAATGTTAGTGAATACAAGTTCCAAAATTAGGACTAACACTACTCACAAATACAGAATGGTGTGGGTAAGAAAGGATGACACCCGATGCAAAATGATGAATATCTCTCTCAAGTCCGGTGTTGAAGACTCGTGGTATTTCGATAGTGGATGCTCCAGGAACATGACAGGTTTGGTTGAACACTTGACTAACGTTGTTCAGCACAATGGTGGCAAAGTTCAATACGGTGGTGGTGCGCATGGCCAGATTGTATGAAAAGGAACCCTAAATATTGAAGGGTTACCTAAACTTCAGAATGTGCTACTTGTTAAGGGATTGGCTGCCTACCTCCTAAGCATCAGTCAGCTATGCGATGATGATATTCATGTGAAGTTTAGCCGAGATTTATGTGAAGTCTTCGACAACTCTGCTCAATGCATCCTTATTGGCACACGAACCACGAACAACTGTTACAAAGAGAACAACAAGATCTGGTGTCAAAGCGTGCAACCTTCATAGTCCGAATTGTGGCATCAAAAGATGGGACATGTTAACTATAAGATGATGAGTAAACTTGTCAAGTCTGAAGCTGTAAGAGGAGTTCCCAAGCTGGTCATAAAAACCCATCCATATGTGGAGATTGTCAAAAGGGAAAACAAACCAGGGTGTCTCACCCGGTGATCCAACACTTCAACATCACTCGCAGTCTGGAACTGCTCCACATGGATCTTATGGGTCCAATCAAGGTAGAAAGTATGGGTGGTAAGAAATACTCATTTGTCATTGTTGATGGTTTTTTTCATTTCACATGGATTGAGTTCCTTCGTGAAAAGTTTGAAACTTTGAAAGTTTTCGAAACTGTCTAAACGTGTCAGTAACAAATATTATTTGCAAATTGGCGAAATTAGGTCAATCATGGTAAAGAGTTTGAGAACTCATCATTTCAAAATTTTTGTGACAAATACAAAATCTCTCACGAGTTCTCCTCTCCAATTACGCCTCAACAAACTAGATAAGCTGAGCGTAAGAACCGATCTTTACAAGAAATGGCTCGAACCAAGTTGATTTCTAAAAATTTGTCAAAAAGGTTTTGGGCTGAAACTCTTAATACTGTGTGTCACATTTCAAATCGAGTCTACTTTAGGGTAGGTACACACCCTACGAAATTCTTGTTGGAAAGAAACCTAATCTGAATTATTTTCATGTTTATTGAGGAATTAATTCTTGGCAATAATTCCTATTTTGTTATTTCTTGGGCACAAAATAAGTTAGAAAACTAGATTTAGGAATATATTGTGTTTCCTAGTTTATATTTAATACTTTATTAGTTTCCTAGATTGTGTTTAGGATTTGTTTTTAGGTATTTACCAAGTTTAGGATTCTAAGATTGTCTATTTAAGACAAGGGGATTCCTAAAGCTTGGCATCGGTTTTTACGCACGGATTTCTTGTGAGAAGGACGCACGAAACAAGACGCAAGACGACGAGCAAGAAAAGAAGAACACGAAGAACTACTTGGAGCCATTGATCGTGATTAACAAGCTCTTCGAAGTTGCGTGACCGACGGAGAAGATCTTGCCATTCCGGCAACAAGTATTTAGTATCAAGTTTATTGATATTTAGTTTTCATATATTACTTTATATTTTTGTATTGAGCGTGAACAAGAAAGTAATATAGTCTTCGGGTTTGTACACCCAAGTTCACAAGTATTTACTTGTGAACTGAATTTGTTCGATCGTGTTCTTATCATTTTATTCCGCTTCATATTATATATATTTTACTCTGGTTGATGTTGCTAACCAATGTTGCTAAATATTGACTAACAACATCGTGATTCTGAGAATTATTTTCAAAACCATAGACCTTCTAATTTTACAATTGGCATTTAGAGCGGGTTACTTAACCTCTTAAGTATTGATCCTTATTTTTAGGTGCTATGGACGCTCAAGGCAACCCAAGGCCTCCAATCCTTAATGGTGAGAATTATTCTCTCTGGAAACAGAGAATGAGATGGCATTTGAAAAGTATCGACGAGCGTGTTTGGAAAACTGTCCTCATTGGATGGGAAAAGCCACGTGTCACAGATGGCGAGGGCGATATCATTCCCAAAAAGGAGGAAGACTGGACTGCTGATGAAGCAACTGCTGCAAATTGGAACTCCAAATGCATCAATACCTTGTGTAGCTATGTAGATGCAAGCTACTACCGTATTATCAAGAATTGCGAGTCAGCAAAGGATGCATGGGACGCACTCGAGAGGGTGTGTGAAGGAACTGCAAGCGTGAAGAAATCCAGATTAAGAATACTCATGTCCACTTTCGAGGCTATGAGAATGGATGAGAAAGAGTCAATCATGGACTACTCCATAAGATTGTAAGAAATAACGGAAGAGTGCAGAGAGTTTGGTGAGGCCATAACTAATTCCCGTCTTGTAGAAAATTGCTGAGATCCATTTCGAAGAAATATAGCATGAAGGTGGTGGCCATAGAAGAATCCAGAGATGTTGATAACATCGATTTCAACACCTTAGTTGGAAACCTCAAGCAATATGAGATGGAACACTGTAGTTCTATCTCAAAAGAGAAGAATGTTGCTTTTTCTTCCGACTCATTTACAGTCGATGATGAAGATAACGAGGAGTTCGATTTTAATGAGATTATTAAAAAGATGGAGTCGACTACTCTCGAAGAAGATGAACTGGCCTTTGTGACTCAACGCTTCAACAAATTCTTGAAGAAGAAGAACAATCTTGGAGGAACAGGCCACAAACCTCTACTCCAAAGTTTACGGGACGTGCTCTTCCCAGATCTCAGTCCACAACTTCAATTCCTAATATGTCCAGTCCTACAAAACCTCTCAACGAGATTCAATGCCACGAATGCAAAGGTTGGGGACATTACAAGAATGAGTGTCCCAACACTCTTAGAAAGAGGATCATGGTCGTTACTGATTTCACCGAGGATGTCAATGATTCTGAGTCTTCTGATCCTGTTCCATCCTTATTTACCCATGTTGTGTGGGACGACGATGTCCATGTTGGTTTTCTTGCAGACAACATCGTGTGCCTGAATGCCGAAACTACTGATTATTATGAGGAATACGAGCAACTGAGTATTGACCACCAGAAATTGTTTGTCAGTTGGAGTAAATAGGTACTCAAGGCCAAAGATCTCGCAAAGGAAGTAGAGAAGCTAACCAAATAAAAAGAGGATCAGCTTGACATTATTGTCCGGCTGGAAACGTCTCTCACCAAGAAGGATGCTGAGCTCTAAAAGATAAAGAACGAATTGACCACTGTTCGAGGAACCATTTCAAATATAAATAAAGGAAAGGCGAAGCTTGATGTAATCTTGGGGATTAGCTTCCCAGAGTCCTCAAAGCATGGAATAGGTTATAAACCGAGTCAACCAATGCAAGTGTCAAATAAAGAACGGAAATCTTCCAAACGCCACAAGAAGAGAAGGAGACAGTTCATGTGTCATCATTGTGGAGAACCAGGCACATTAGGCCCTTTTGCTGGAAGATCATTGGTGAAAGAAGACACTTTCAGAGAACAAGTGCGGCTGATAAATCTCATGTTTGTAACAGTGATACCAACATCAATACCAACATCAGGTTCAAACAAGTGTGGGTCAAGAAAAACAGCGTCAAGTGTAATATGATCCTTACCTCCCTGAAGTCTCATGTACCTGGAGCCTGATATTTTGATAGTGGATGCTCGAAGCATATGACAGGCTCATAAGAATTGCTTTCCAATATTGTCAGATTTAGAGTCGGAAAAGTGAAGTATGGAGGAGGCGCAAATGGCCAAATCATTGGCCAAGGGACTCTCCATGTTCCTGGCGTTGTAACACTGGAAAATGTGCTACTAGTAGAAGGACTTACTACAAATTTGATCAGCATAAGTCAATTGTGCGACGGAGGTTTTAGCATCAAATTCAACCGTGAAAAGTGTGAAGTCTATGAGGAAAATGGACAGTGCATTCTCACTGGTAAAATAACCTCAGATAATTGCTACCAAATTCAAAGTGATGCTTTTTGTAGACTGTCCCAATTGAGTGATGCGGAGCTGTGGCATCAAAAGTTTGGACATGTCAACTACAAGATGATGGATAAGTTGGCTAAGGAAGAAGCTGTGAGTGGACTGCCTAGGCTCAACACCAAGATCATTCCGGTGTGCGAAGCATGCCAGAAAGGAAAACAGGTTAGGGCGCCACATCCAGTCCAACAAAGTCTCACTACATCATCTTGCTTTGATTTGCTTCACATGAATCTCATGGGACCACTTGAGGTTGAGAGCCTTGGTGGTAAGAGGTATGCATTCGTTATTGTTGATGATTTTTCTAGGTTTACTTGGGTAGAATTTCTAAAAGAAAAATCTGAAACTTTTGAGGCTGACCGCTCGTCGTTGAAGCGTCAAAAATAATATTTATAAAAGTCCTCGACTTCCTCTACTAACTAGTAGCAGTGGCAAGCAAGGGTCAATCCCACGAGGAGTGTGGTTTAATTGTGATGATTCGTATTTTACTTAAATAAATAAACGAGGTGAGAATTGTGAACTAATCTAAGAAAACTAAATAATTAAAGAAAGCAATTAAATAATGAAACAAATCAATTAAGCTCCCAGTCCTAGTTCCGTTTCCACCCTCGTTCCACTTATTTAACCAATCACAATATCATAATCCATTCATCATATGCGACTAAAAAACCTAAGTAACAATAAGCTCTGCTACGCGCATTCGCCCTTACCGTTTACTCAATTAAAATAAGCTCTTTAATTGATTCTAATTATTGAATAACCTAGAATAAGCTCTCTAGATTCAACCCAACAACAGCATTAATATCTAGGCAAATAGGTTAATCTAAGCAATAAATACATAAACTCGGTTTATTCAACCTATGTTGTGTTACCCCTAATGATACGAGACCATTAGTTGCTTCAGAGAAATCGAAACTATGACAATTACACGGGAAGCAGTTCTCTTTCTAGCAATTGATAACCAAATCCCTAATCTAGGTGCCCAATCCAAATCAAGAATTCAACAATCATGTCATGAAATAAGCAATCATGATATGTAAACAAGATAACACAAGCAATCTCATATGAAGAACGGAAAAAATATGCATAAATTAATTAAAACATAATTTCACGAGGGTTTCAACATCCCTAAGACTAGATAAAACAATCTACTCACACATGGAGTTCATAGAATAACAGGAAAATAAAGAAATAAAATATTGTTCTAAGATAGGGAAGAGATAAGAAAGCTTAGATCTTGGATTGTTGGTCTTGGATCTTCAAGCTCTTGTTTATTGGGTTATTTGGGGTCCCCTCTTCAAGCCTTGGAACCCTAGGATTGTGTCAAAATCTATTTTTGACGAGTTTGGGTCGAGTTTATATAGAATTCCTATTTCTTGCCGCCCAAGATTCTTCCTAAAATAATTCTGCCGAGTCGGCATCGATGGAGCGTCGATTGACGCGAACCATCCCTTGGCGTCGACGTGCATCACCCGCCTGCGTCGTCCTGCATGGGCGTCGACTGACGCGCTCCCAGTCGACGCTTCAGAATATGAGCGTCGACATTGCGTCGACTGACGGGTCTTCTATCGATGCTTCAGCAGCTTCCCGTCGACATGGCGTCGACCCAGCTTCGATCGATGCGCGCACAATCAGCACAGCACCGCACATCGCGTCGACTGACACGAGCCATCCTCGGCATCGACGCGAGCCATCGACGCTGCATCTTGATTCTTGATTTTTCTCTCGTCGATTCGTCAATCCTTGGCTCTCAACTTCTTGTAAAACCTCATTCACTTATTATAGCACCAAATACTGCAATATAGAGAAGAAATATACAATTGGTGCTCCTCCATTCGTAATAGTACGCGAGAAATAAACATATATAAGAATATTAAGCACATAAAAACATAGAGATTAAACCATTAATTAAAGCACAATTTCTCGCCTATCAAATCCCCCAAACTTAAACCTTTCTTGTCCTCAAGCAACATTAGATTAAAGCACATGACAAACATACAATTAGAAACTCACTCAAATTGGCTAAATGAACTTATCCGGACTCTAGTCACCATCATGTTTCTAGAAATCGCAAGCGTTTCATGTATTGACCTAAGTAATCCCAACAATTAGGCAACCCCTTTTTATATACGTCACATCAACGTACTAGGGTGCCCCCTCGCTACTCGATGGTTTGACTCTATCCATCGTTGGTTACGATCAAATATCTCGTCCTCTCCCATTTATTTATTTTGTTATTTTTTTCAATTGAGGCCCGCAGCTCCGCACTACCGTCCTTGACTTCATAATGATGATAAGGCGCTGGATAGGAGGATCGTCTTGATTTGGTATTTGATTTGTTTAGTTCACCTCCGCCATGTTTGAGAATTTGATAGTGTGATGCGCCTTTTGAGCACGTGCATGAATTGTTGAGCTACTAGCATCTTCGTTGGACTTCGCTCTTTGGAATTTGTAAGCGAATGCACTTGATAAATACGGATAGGCAGCTGTTTCGGCACCTCAACTCTTTTTGATTTTTTAATTTTCTACTTACTCCATGCCGGTATACCCCAACTGGACTTTATTTGACTTCTGTTTTGACTAACGAGATATTTTCACACAACCGCCAACTTCAAGGCCCCACACAACTCATATTGAGTACGACAACCACAAATACACATCAATAACACAATAATCTAGAATTGACGCCCCACAAATGAATCACAAAAGTTCTAACACGCGTACCTTTGATTCCTAAATCAAATGATGACTAAAGACTTTAACCGAAACATAATTCATCAAAGCAATTTAAGCAAGTACTTTTTAACATTCTTAATTCAATTCCCCAGAAATATCACAAAATTTTCAAAATTAATCAATTTTTTTAGCACAACATCCTCAATAATAACCCATCATTTTTTTTAGCATAACATCCTCAATAACAACCCACTCCCCCAAACTTAAACTTTAGCTTGTCCTCAAGCGAACATAAAACAAGAACAAGCACATCACAAATATTATTAGGGAAGAGTCGGGAAAAGAAATCACCGGGGTAAACATCGAGGGGGTTCTCGGTTCCAAACGATCTTTTTCGAAAATATGCACAATCCAAATCAACCAAGCTTAGTATCCCTTCAACTGCAAAAATAAAAATAAAAATTGAGAAATAAAATAATGTAAACATTGGGTTGCCTCCCAACAAGCGCCTTTTCTTTAACGTTGTCGGCTCGAAATGGTACCCCTCAATCCCATGGGGGTTTCGGTGGAGGTCTCAAAGTGTACGGAGTGCCAACGACCTCATCCTCCATAATTCGCATCCGTTTCGACGTTGGATGCTTAACCGGATCCTTACGACTTTGTAGTGGCTTCTCATAGAATTTTGCTAAGATGGTCTCATCTATCACCACATACGGAAGATCATTGGTCTCCTCCTTCTCAAAAACATCATCTCGCATGCAAGTCTCTTCTTCATCCTTCATCATTTGACACACGGTTCATGGTAGCACTGGCTTTGGTTCGGCGTTGACCTTGCTAGGAGAAACGATAGAATAAGGAACATCATTTGTAAATGCAGGCAGATTATGATCAACACGTGTCCGCCTCGTTTCTTCTTCCTCCAGCTCGTATTCGTCCTCCAATTCAAATGTCGGGTCCTTCGCATCATTGATTTTCCCCATATCTTGCAACATGATGGCATTCACATTCTCCATGCATTCCTCAGTTTGAGAAGACAATCGTTTATCCATTTGGCTTATGTGATCCGCCATTTGACTCAATTGAGATTCGATCTTCTTGGTGTTCGTCATCATAGCCTCCATCATCTCTATGAGGGCTGGGGACGGTTCTTGTGCTTGGGGATGGTCATCATATTGTCTCGAGAAATTTTGTCCCCTTTGAAAATTTGGAGGGTCCCCCCATCTTGGCTCGTAAGTATTGTGGTTCCCCTCTTGCCATATTCTAGGCCTCACTCCATAGGCTCCTAATTCGAGATTGGCTCGTAGTGTTGGGCAATCATCGGTGACATGATCGAATGTGTGGCACAATCTACATGGTCGAACCGTAGCCCTCTTAACGATAGTGGACCTCAACTCATCCAAATGAGCTTGCAACGAACCAGTGTCTACTTCATTTACCGACCTCAATGAATTATCACGGTAGCCGAATTGCTGAGAATTGGCCGCCATGTTCGAGATCAACTCCCTTGCCGCCGTCGGTGTCCTATCCATGAGTGAGCCTCCGCTTGCCGCATCGATCATGTTTCTATCAGTGAGACAGAGACCTTCATAAAAGTATTGTATTAATAATTCCTCGCCCATTTGATGCTGAGGGCAACGAGCGACGAGTCTCTTGAAATGGTCCCAATACTCATGCAATGTCTCCCCGGGTAACTGCCTCGCTGCACAAATATCCTTACGCAAGCTCGCCACTCGTGAAGCGGGAAAATATCTCTGCAAAAATACCCTTTCTAACTCCATCCACGTGGTGATGGATCCAGGAGGTAAGTAATAAAGCCAATCTTTGGCTAGACCCTTCAATGAAAATGGAAATGCCCGTAATTTAATTTGTTCGTCAGTCACTCCGGTGGGCTTCATGCTCGTGCATATAACATGAAATTCCTTCAAATGCTTGTGCGGGTCTTCGCCATCCAATCCATGGAACGCCGGAAAATGATATATTAATCTGGATCTCAATTCAAATTTAGCATCCTCCAAGGTTGGAAACGTGATGCAAAGTTGTTGTTGCGGGAGATCCGGATTTGCTAGCTCCTTCAACGTGCGTTCTCTCGCTCCTGCCATAGTCATAGAATCTAAAAAGAAAATTAATGGATTTTTTTTAGAAAATGAAAACAATAAAATAAAGACTAAAAATATTAAAATATGTCAAATCGCAATTTAAACGCGTCACTCCCCGGCAACGGCGCCAAAATTTGACCGCTCGTCGTTGAAGCGTCAAAAATAATATTTATAAAAGTCCTCGACCCTCCTCTACTAACTAGTAGCAGTGGCAAGCAAGGGTCGATCCTACGAGGAGTGTGGTTTAATTGTGATAATTCGTATTTTACTTAAATAAATAAATAGGGTGAGAATTGTGAACTAATCTAAGAAAACTAAATAATTAATGAAAGCAATTAAATAATGAAACAAATCAATTAAACTCCCAGTCCTAGTTCCGTTTCCACCCTCGTTCCACTTATTTAACCAATCACAATATCATAATCCATTCATCATATGCGACTAAAAACCCTAAGTAACAATAATCTCTGCTATTCGCATTCGCCCTTACCATTTACTCAATTAAAATAAGCTCTTTAATTGATTTTAATTATTGAATAACCTAGAATAAGCTCTCTAGATTCAACCCAACAACAACATTAATATCTAGGCAAATAGGTTAATCTAAGCAATAAATGCATAAGCTCGATTTATTCAACTTATGTTGTGTTACTCCTAATGATACGAGACCATTAGTTGCTTCAGAGAAATCGAAACTACGACAATTACACGGGAAGCAGTTCTCTTTCTAGCAACTGATAACCAAATCCCTAATCTAGGTGGCCAATCCAAATCAATAATTCAACAATCATGTCATGAAATAAGCAATCATGATATGTAAACAAGATAACACAAGCAATCTCATATGAAGAACAAAATAAATACGCATAAATTAATTAAAACATAATTTCACGAGGGTTTCAACATCCCTAGGACTAGATAAAACAATCTACTCACTCATGGAGTTCATAGAATAACAGGAAAATGAATAAATAAAATATTGTTCTAAGATAGGGAAGAGATAAGAAAGCTTAGATCTTGGATTGTTGGTCTTGGATCTTCAAGCTCTTGTTTATTGGGTGACTTGGGGTCCCCTCTTCAAGCCTTGGAACCCTAGGATTGTGTCAAAATCTGTTTTTGACGAGTTTGGGTCGAGTTTATATAGAATTCCTATTTCTTGCAGACCAAGATTCTTCCTAAAATAATTCTGCCGAGTCGGCGTCGACGGAGCGTCGACTGACATGAACCAGCCCTCAGCGTCGACGCGCATCACCCGCCTGCGTTGTCCTGCATGGGCGTCGACTGACGCGCTCCCAGTCGACGCTTCAGAACATGAGCGTCGACTGACGGATCTTTTATCGACGCTTCAACAGCTTTCCGTCGACCCGGCGTCGATCGACGCGCGCACAGTCAGCGCAGCACCGCACATCGCATCGAATGACGCGAGCCATCCTCGGCATCGATGCGAGCCATCGATGCTGCATCCTGATTCTTGATTTTTCTCTCGTCGATTCGTCAATCCTTGTCTCTCAACTTCTTGTAAAACCTCATTCACTTATTATAGCACCAAATACTGCAAAATAGAGAAGAAATATACAATTGGTGCTCCTCCATTCGTAATAGTAAATACGCGAGAAATAAACATATATGAGAATATTAAGCACATAAAAACATAGAGATTAAACCATTAATTAAAGCACAATTTCTTGCCTATCAGAGGCTTTCAAAAAACTTGCAAAGAAGCTGTGTGTAAGGTTTAATGTGAAAATTGGTAGGATTAGAACTGATCACGGAAAGGAATTTGAAAACGCATCTTTTTCAAAGTACGGTACTTCTGAGGGTATTAGTCATGAATTTTTCTCTCCAATTACCCCTCAACAAAACGGCATTGCTGAGCGTAAGAATAGAACCCTAGCAGAGATGACTAGAACTATGCTCATTTCTAATGGGATAGCAAAACGTTTTTGGGCTGAAACAATGAACACTGCATGTCATATCACAAATAGGGCTTATTTTAGACCAGGTTCATGTGCAACTCCCTACGAATTATTAATTGGGAAGAAACCGAACTTGAGTTATTTTCATGTGTTTGGTTGTATTTGCTATGTGCTTAACGATAGAAATCATCTAACTAAACTTGACTCAAAGAGTGATAAGTGAATTTTCATGGGTTATTCCCAAAATAGTCATGCATATAGGTTGTTTAACCTTAGAACTCGAAGCATGTTTGAGTCAGTAAATGTCAAGTTCGATGATCTAACGAGTGGAGTTAAGCCTACTGAGGATAATGATTTGGTTTATGATCAAAATCCTCAAGAAAGTGTTACTCCTCCTTCAGTTGATAGTGCAGGTATTGAGAACAAAGATGCAGGTGCTGAACTCAGAGATCTGAGTGATGTTGATAACAATGTTGATACTGGGATACCAACATCAGTACCAACATCGAGCCAAGTCGCAGATTGTGATTCTGATTCAGAAGAAGAAGATCCAGCTGATCCCATTGATCTTCATTAGAGGGATATTCCATCCAGAATCCAGAAAAACCATCCCATGGGCCAAATTATCGGTGATTTAGATGAAAGGAGTACAAGACGGAGACAAATTAATTTCAAGAAAATGGTCAGGTATGTCTGTCTGTCTACTAATTGTTCTAAGATTCGTGAGTCTTTGTATCTTTCTAAAATAGAGCCCAAGCGAGTGGAGGATGCACTTAAGGATTAGTTCTAGATTCGGGCAATGCAAGAGGAGCTGGACTAGTTTGCCAAAAACGATGTTTGGGATTTGGTGCCACGACCAGAAAATTCCCATGTGACGGGAACCAAGTGGATATTCAAGAACAAGACTGATGAGGCTGGCAACATTGTGAGGAACAAAGACCTACTTGTTGCACAAGGGTATACGCAAATTGAAGGAATCGATTTTGATGAAACTTTTGCCCCAGTTTCCCGCATTGAGTCAGTAAGACTTTTGCTTTCTGTTGCTTGTTACATGAAAACTTCATTGCATCAAATGGACATTAAGAGTGCTTTTTTAAATGGAGTCTTGAGTGAAGAAGTGTATGTTGAGCAGCCTAAAGGATTTGTGGATCCTCAAAAACTTAATTTTATTTTAAAATTGAAAAGGGCTCTTTATGGTTTAAAACAAGCTCCAAGAGCTTGGTATGAAAGGCTAACTCAACATTTGCTTTATTTGAACTTTAGGCGAGGGGAAGTTGATAAAACTTTATTCCTTCTTAAATCCAATAAGCACATCTTAATCGTCCAAATTTATGTGGATGATATTATTTTTGGATCCACTAACAAGCCGATGGTCAAGGAGTTTGTTACTCGAATGTCCGATACATTCGAGATGAGCATGGAAGGTAACCTCTCATACTTTCTTGGTTTACAAATCAAACAGCTTGATGACGGTATTTTTCTTTTCCAGACTAAATATGCAAAGAACTTAGTCAAAAAGTTTGGGTTAGAGGGTGAAACTGTCAAGAAAATGCTACTGGGCAAAACTGTGAAGTTGTCTAGAGACGATGTTGGTAAGGGTGTTGATAACACCATGTATAGAAGTATGATAGGGAGTTTGTTGTATTTGGCAGCAAGTAGACCTGATATTATGTATAGTGTGTGCTTATGTGCTAGATATCAGTCTAATCCAAAAGAGTCTCACTTGAAAGCTGTTAAAAGAATTATTAGATACATTGCGGGTACAACTGAACTAGGTGTGTGGTACACAAAAGATACTGGTACTGAACTTATAGGATACACTGATTCGGATTGGGCTGGAGATGTGGTAGATAGAAAGAGTACTACTGGGGGGATGTTTTTTTCTGGGTAACAACTTAATTTCTTGGTACAACAAAAAGCAAAATTGTATTTCTCTTTTTACAGCTGAAGCCGAGTACATTGCAGCTGGAAGTGCRTGCACACAATTACTGTGGATGAACCAAACGATTGAAGACTACGGTCTGCACAGTATTATCTTGACAGTGTTGTGTGACAATTCCAGTGCCATTGACATCTCCAAAAATTCAGTCCAGCATTCTCGAATCAAACACATTGACATAAGGTACCACTTTATTCGAGACTTAGTTGAGAGGAAGATTGTTAGCCTTGAACATATTGGAACTGATAATCAGCTAGCTGACATCTTCATGAAGGCATTAGATTTCGAGACTTCTCTCGTTTGAGAAGAGATCTCGGTATGTGTATTGTCTAACCAATGTTGGTTTGTGATGTTGTGACACCTCTTATCAACATCAGTCACAACATATGTATACTTTTGCATGCATTTTTATCTTTCTTTTCAAACATAATCATAATGCATTGAGTTTGATTGAAAGTGCAATAAGGTCCAGTATTGCAATAAAAGTGATGGCAAAAAGAACCAACTTCTTCAATTGGGTGATTGTGAGACTTACCCGCAGAAACTGGCTTTCTCCGATGTCCAAAAACAAGAGGTGTTTAACAGCAATTGCTGAAGATTGAAAGATTTAAATCCCTTCAAGGATAAAGAAAATCTGGACTCAAAATACTCCAATCTTTAAAAATCACCTTCATGAGAGATATTGACGTAGTCATTAACTTGGGTTAAGGGGTAAGTTTCTATTGACTTCACCTAAGGCAATGTTGGTTCATAATATTGTTAGTAATAAAAAGCAACATTGGATCAAGTCACTAAAATCTGGATATGTTTTTGTATATTCTTTTAGGTCATGAATTTTAGGCATCCCGTAGGACATTCATACTTTGTAAAGATGTCTTCTTGCTGTGCATTTTGTTTCTTGTGTTTTTGTCTTGCTTGAAATCTCTTGATTTTATTTTGAATTGAGCTAACTAAGTGTTTCAGTGGGGTTAAAATCGGACGACTGGACAGGTAATAACGAGGTGAATTTGGTGAGTGATAATTTGCATTGCACAAGATAGGTACAACTGTGCTGATGGTTCAATTAATTCAGCTTTGTGTTTCAGCCAATTTTGTAGATTAAGTTGTGCAATTTTTTTTTTAAAGGGATGATAAATCGTGGGAAGAAATAATGGGTTGGTAATGTGATCATGTAGCCTAATTGGAGGGGGAGTGGGTTTTCATAAAAAGGAAATATGAAAAATTGTGTTTTGCCCTAAATTCAGCCGGTGAAGTATTTTTAGGGATTTTTTTCCTTTTATATTTATTTTCTCTCTCCTGTTACAACGGTCACTTTTTGGGCATAAAACCCTGAAAATATTTTTACCGTTTGATCACAATTCCAAAGCCTTCAGCAAATTGAACTCTCTATACTCCTAATCTCTCTCCGAATCTTTCGATATTCTTGTGTGCTTTTGAGAAATTGCAGGATGACAAGCTTGCCGCCGCTGTCCTCGTCTGTTCCTGAATTGCCAGAAGACGTTCGTCGCTCCGGCGAATAGGTTCCAGCACCCTATCCCTGTGTTGGTGGTTTTGATATTCGCGAGGAAATCGGTGGTGGCAGTTCTTCAAACCCACCACTATCAACATCGCCACCACCATCGCCGGTGCTCGATTCTAGCACTGTCATTCCAGTTCCGTCACTGGTTGACACCACGCCAGAGGCGCAAGTGTTCCCAGGACAGCCCGAGAACAAAATTGACGTTGATAACCCCACAGATTTGGCATTTGTGGATGAAACTTTTGGACGCGTGGGGAATCCTACTCTGAAGAGGTCTAGGCGCTTGCGCAACATTCCGCCCGGCGTTGTGCCGCCCGCTGTCCCAAAAAGCAAGGCAGGGCCACGCCGCACCGTGCCTATCGAACATATGAACCTCAAGGAGGATGTCACCGTGATGTCCGACCCTGATGATGAAGACTTTATTCCTGCTGCTCCGGTCGAGGGGTATGTGCCGCCGCCTTCTTCTGCCCCGAGTTTGCCAGAGAAGAAATTTACTCGCCTGAAATAGGTTGTGCGAAAGGCTGACAGGTGGCCTAACCAGCCAAAAGTCAAGGTTTCTCCTAAGTCCTCTGCGACTGAGTACTCCTCCCCTCCCTACACCGTGTTGGATTTTATCACCGGGGAGGTGACCAGCTCAGCCAAACCGCCTGCCGATGATCCCCCCTCTTCTCCAGTTTGTGATGCTCAACCTGAGTTTGACACAGGTTTGTTTGAGCATTCCCATGATTCTTCCCCAGATATAGCACTGAGAGATAACCTTACTACTTGCAAGAAGGATAGGAAGAAAAAGAAGGCTGCTGCAAAGGACGATGTTGCTAGTCATGTTGGTACCACTTTACCACCATCGCGTCATTCCCGGTCTATTTCGTCCTCCCGCACTGCTTCTGTTCCCATTCCATCTCATACTCCCACGCTGACATCTTCAGCTGCCTGTGATCACTCTCAGTCCTCCACGGGTACTGATACCCCGACACCTGAGCTTGAAGATATGGTGCCGTTTTCCGAGATATTTTTAACTACTGAGGCTGCCGAGTTGTTTGCTACTTATCAATCTCGCCACATGATTACTGAGAGAAGAGTTCCAGTTGAACTGTTTGAGCGCCACAACTTGATTGCCTACCTCCGGTTTAAAGGTATGTATTCCACAGTTTCTACTGCCGTGCCATTTGTCAGAAATATTGTTCTTGAGTTCTATGCGAATTTGCTGCCGTCTATTGTTGATATGAGCTCTGTGAACTATGGAAAAGTGTTTGTGCATGGTAGAGTGTTTGCTTTCACCCCTGATTTAATTGATGAATTATTTGGCACTGAACCGCATCGGGGTGATTCTACTGTGGATGATATGGATGAAGTTGTTTCTTTTATTTCTGGTGGTATGGTGCATTCTTGGTTTGAGCAGTTGCCGAGTACTAGGCTTTCATATCTTTATTATATTATGAACAAGGTGGCTATTTGCAAATGGGTCCCTTCCAAGAACACTACGTGTGTTACTCGGCCTCAGGCCCAGTTTTTGTACAGGCTTGGGAAGGGTATTAAGTTCAGTTTCGGGCAACATGTTTTTGATATTGTTACTAAGTTTTCCACATCTAGGTCTGCCGCCTTGTTGTGTTTTCCCTCTTTGATTTTCAGCCTTTTGGAGAAGCAAGGATTGGCTCTTCTTCTGGATGATGTCCTCACTGGTGAGGCAGACTGGTTTGCTTTCAGGGGCCAGCATACTACAGGTGCTAGGGTTATTGATTTGCCTTGGCAGGCTCATTTCCGGGCTGATGTTGCTAGCAATGTTGGGAGGGTTGATCCCAACATGGTCCAAATTTCTGCGCAACTCCTTCGTGCGCATGTGGCTTCCATTGATTTGCAGGTTATTCAGCTACCGGCGCTTCGTGTCTCGCTTTTGGAGGCCCTTTCCCTTTCTAGTCAAAAAGGGGGAGAAGGTGAAGGTGACGCGGACATAGGGGGAGAGGAAGATGCAGAAGATGTTCCTACTGAGGATATTGATGCTTCTTCTGATAAAGATGATGCTGAAGATGCTGTTGCTGCCGAAGCCTTGGCGAGCCTTGCTCAGTAAAGGAGGAGGAAACGAATTCGCGCTCGCGATAAGGCTTTGAGGAGAATGATGCGAATGAAGAAGAGGAAGAGGAAGGAAGGTGGTGAAGGAACTTCGACATCCCCTTGTCGTTCGAAGAGGGTTCGAGGTCAATAAGTTCCTTGTTAGTTTATTTTGATAAGTTTTTGAACAATGTTGATTTGTAATGTTGGTTTGAATTTTAACAACATTGGGTGTTTTGTTTAGGGGGAGTTTTCTAACTTAGGGGGGGTTAGTATTTTATTTTCATTTGTGTTTGCGTCGTAGTGTTTTTTCCAGAAAGGCAAAAGGGGGAGATTGTTGAGGAATTAATTCTTGGCAATAATTCCTATTTTGTTATTTGCCTTTCTTGGGCACAAAATAAGTTAGGAAACTAGATTTAAGAATATATTGTGTTTCCTAGTTTATGTTTAATACTTTATTAGTTTCCTAAATTGTGTTTAGGATTTTTTTTTTAGGTATTTACCAAGTTTATGATTCTAGGATTGTCTATTTAAGAAAAGGGGATTCCTAAAGCTTGGCATCGATTTTTACGCACGAATTTCTTGTGAGAAGGACGCACGAAACAAGACGTAAGACGACGAGCAAGAAAAGAAGAACACGGAGAATTACTTGGAGCCATTGATTGTGATTAACAAGCTCTTCGAAGTTGCGTGACCGACGAAGAAGATCTTGCCATTCCGGCAACAAGTATTTAGTATCACGTTTATTGATATTTAATTTTCATATATTACTTTATATTTTTGTATTGAGCGTGAACAAGAAAGTAATATAGTTTTCGGATTTTTACACCCAAGTTCACAAGTATTTACTTGTGAACTGAATTTGTTCGATCATGTTCTTATTATTTTATTCCGCTGCATATTATATATATTTTACTCTGGTCGATGTTGCTAACCAATGTTGTTAAACATTGACTAACAACATCGTGATTCTGAGAATTATTTTCAAAACCATAGACATTCTAATTTTACAATGTTTTTGGTTGTGTGTGCTATGTGCTGAATGATAGATCTTACTTAACCAAGTTTGATTCTAATTGTGACAAGTGTGTCTTTTTGGGATATTCAATGAACATCCATTCCTATAGGGTTTTTAATCTTAGAACTCGTGTTATACTTGAGTCTGTGAATGTCAGGTTTGATGAACTAGCAGCTATCTTCGGAAATTCTGCTGAGGATGATGTGGTTGATTTGGTTCGGAGTCCACAGTCTCTTCCCTCACTCACTCCAAGGGAATCCTCTAAAATTGCACCTACTGTTACTCAAAGTGTTGCAACACCTGAACCAACATCGCAGGTGCATGCAAATGCTAATGGTGAAACCGCTGAGTCTGAAGAGGACAGATTGATGCATCAATCTCTGACCCTCTTGATAGAGACACACCCTCCAGGATACAGAGGAATCATCCTACCTCTCTAGTTATTAGATCCTTGAACGAAAGAAGCACACGAAAGAAGTAGATTAATTTCAAGGAGATGGTAAAATTGGTATGTATAGCTTCATGTTCACTAACCAATTATTCTTGTTTTGTGTCCACTATAGAGCCCAAGAAAGTGGAAGAAGCTCTTAAAGATGAATACTGGATAAATTTCATGCAAGAAGGATTGGATCAGTTTGCCAAAAATGACGTATGGGACTTAGTACCACGACTAAATTCTGGAAATGTCATTGGAACGAGGTGGATCTTCAGGAACAAAATTGATGAATTAGGGAACATCGTGCGAAACAAAGCCAGGCCTGTGGCTGGAGGTTATACTTAGGTGGAAGGTATAGACTTTGATGAAAAATTTTCTCATGTAGCAAGAATTGAGTCAATTAGATTACTTTTGGCAATTCTTGTCACTTGAACATTACTCTTCACCAAATGGACATAAAAAGTGCTTTCTTTAAATGGTGTTTTAAATGAGGAGGCATATGTTGAGCAGCCTAGGGGTTTTGAAGATTCTCATAAACCTCATTATGTTTTCAAACTAAAAAAGGCCCTCTATGGACTAAAACAAGCTCCTAGAGCCTGGTATGAGAGGCCTACTCAACATCTCTTTCAAATGAATTTTAAACGTGGTGAAGTAAATAAAACTTTGTTAATTCTGAAAAGCAATCACGATACTAATTTCTCAAATCTATGTTGATGACACTGTGTTTGGTTCTAACTGTGATAAACTACTTAGAGATTTTGTGAAGAGTATGTCTACCACCTTTAAATGAGCATGGAAGGTGAGTTATCTTTTTTTTTTTAGGACTGTAGATTAAATAGTTTAAAATTGGAATTTTCTTGTATCAGGATAAGTATGCTAAGAATCTTGTGAAATGTTTTGGGTTAGATAGTGCCAAACACATGAAAACTCTCATGGGGTCAAGTCAAAAATTGTCCAGAGATGATGTTAGTGAAAGTGTTGATCACACTGTGTATAAGAGTATGATAGGCAGTCTTTTGTATTTAACTGCAAGTCGTCCCGATATCTTGTATATTGTTTGCTTGTGTGCTCGATATCAGTCTAATCTTAAAGAAACTCACATATGTAGTTGGCACTTGCAATCTAGGAATCTGGTGCACTAAGGATACTAATTCTAATCTTGTTGGATATACCGATTCTGATTGGGCAGGTGATGCTGATGATAGGAAGAGTACGACAGGGGTTTGTTTCTTTATAGGGAATAAACTTGTCTCATGGTATAGTAAAAAACAGAATTGTGTGTCACTATCAACAGTTGAAGCTGAATATGTAGCTGCTGGTAGTGCTTGTGCTCAACTGCTCTCGATGAAACAAATGATAGAGGAGTATGGGTTACAAAGTCATATCCTTACTGTTTTGTGTGATAACTCGAGTGCCATTTTAATTTCAAGAAATCTAGTACAACACTCTCGAACAAAACACATAGACATCAGACATCATTTCATTCGAGATTTGGTTGAGAGAAATGTTGTGAGTATTGAGAATATTGGAAATGAACATCAACTTGTAGACATATTCACCAAAGCATTAGACTACGAGGGATTTTCTAGATTAAGGAATTCCCTCGGCTTATGTGCTGTTTAATTCATTGTTACTGGATATGCTGCAACATCCCTACTAACATCAGCTACAACATAATTTTTGAACATGCGTTTTTTTTTTGTTTTTTTCCATAACATACATTAGAGATTGCATAAATTACAATTGCAGGAACATTAGTGGTTCAAGTAAGGTGTCAAAGGTATTTGAAAAGTCCGAAACAGACAATTGTGGGTTGACTCTCGCAGAAACATATTTTTCTCTCGGTGTGCAAAAAAATAAAATAAAACGGTAGTTTGAAGGATATCCCAGCCTTCCATTCGTGGATGTTGTTTTTATCATACCAATAGTGCTGAAATTCAAAAATCCTACTCATGGATTATTACTATGCTGATTGAATGGAGGCTATATTACTCCCGGACGTAAATTATCCTCAAATATAAATGACTTTCTCATCCACCGAGTTAAGGATTGTCAACTCATTAACTTTGTTGATCGAATTTCAGTCCCAATGTCATCACACAAGAACCAACATTCTACTGTAGTTGTGAATTTTATATGATTGTTTTTAGGTCATTTTTTTTATACATACCATTATGACATGCATGTTTCGTGAATTAATGATCTTATAGTTTTTATAAGTGAAGCTATGCTCATAGCAAAAGTCTATTTTTCTCTTACTCAAATCTCATTATCTTTTTGGTATCTCACTGTCCAGTGGGTTATTATCATAGTCTTGTGGATTGATGATCTTGATGCGCTTGGTTATTTTGGTTTTATTTGTAGTGTTAATTTTTTGGGGCTTAATGTTAGTGGGTGATTTTTTAATGTTAGTGGGTTTCTGATTAAGGGGGAGTGAGAATGTGACTTCTATGATTACTCGGGCCTCATCTTGCAACTTTTATTGCTATTATCCCACTAACACACTAACATCTCATTTTGGGATTTAGATATAAAGTTGTCAGGAGTCTTGATTCGAGCTTTTGCGTGTGCCTACTTTATAAATAATTGTCAGAAATTTAATAGCTCGCCCGCAAAATAACGGGATCGCGTGTAGGTTTGGCAAGCTTAACTCGAGTCGTCTCTCAAGGACTGACGTTCGGAATTTTTAATGTTTGTTTATTCACAATGTTTAATACGAGAACTTGTATAAATTTGGTTTTTGAAATTATTAACTATGAATCGAGAAGCAATATTAATTAACTTTAACTAATTATCTAAATTAATTAAACTAGACAACTAGCATGAATTGAACTATTACTACGAATATCAAGCATATGAAGTCTCAAGAACGAAATTAATTCTAAAATTCCCAAGTAATCGCATAACGTAAAAACCGATTATCAACTATTTATCCAAACTAAGCAATGATTAACTAACATGAACAAATCTCATCACCAAGCATGAACAATAAGAAAACGCAGCAACTATATTAATAATAAAACTGAAAATCTCAAAGTCTAAACTCAGCGATTCAACGTTCAACGATTCTAATTATCAAATGAAAAGCAATAAATACTTAAAAACATGAATTAACTAACAATTTATCTAAGAAAAATAACTAGAGTTTAGAAAACTTATTATTGACTAAAAAGTGCTGAAGGATTGCTGTAGATACGGACTACGAACGGTTGATCTTGGTCGAGAAATTCGGAGCTTGAACGACGTCTTCGTTTCGGTGCCTTGGATCTTGAATCTTCGACGTAGATCTTGGAAATATATTGGAGTGTTTTGGAAATAGGTTTCTTAACCCTAGATAGGTGTTTTGGGTCGTGGGTGTCTGTTTGAACCGAAGTATGAAGGGTTTATATAGTTATTGTAAGTCTTGGCGCGCAAGAAACCCTAAAAATCACGAAACTGGGCCGTCGTGTCGATGGTGTGTCGACTGACGCGTGCCAGTGCTCGGCGTTGGTGCTGCCTGGGCGTGCGCGTCGGCTGGGCGGGTGCGCCGACGGGGTGCGTCGACATCGACGCTTCATCAAGTTGCGTCGACGGTGCGTCGACATCGACGCTTCAGCAAGTTGCGTCGACAGTGCGTCGACGCTGCGTCGACTGACGTAGGTCATGGCTCGGCGTCGACTCGCGCGGCTCGGCCGGCACGCGCAGCGCTCGACAGGCTCGACCGACAGCGCCCGGCAGCGCTCGGCAGCTGTCGGCAGCACTCGGCAGGGGGTCTCGGCAGGTGCCCGGCGTTGCTCGGCAGCGTCGGCAGACAGTGTCGGCATGGGCTCGGCAGGTCTTTCTAGAACGGTCACAGGTAAAAAATCCGTTATAGAAAGTCTGACAGTTCTAAATTCTTCAAATCGTGCCCCGTTTTTGCCAAAACTCCAATCGTTGGCCCAACCTCGACTACGTCCACACCTAAATACCTCAAAACACTTAAATTAAACATAAAATTAAATAATTATAATAAAAATATAATAAAATAAGTTGGAGATAAGAAAATACRAAAATAAGCTCATTTAATCCAACTTATACCTAAAACAATAATAAAAACTAAATAAAATACTAACTTAAATCAAGACAAATACACGTTAATCAAGTCTTTCTGTTTCTTGTCAGAGCGATTACAACAAAGAAACCTCTCAGATTTTTCAAGTCAATTTCTCCCTTGTTTCAATATGAGTCCAAGAAAAGCCAGTTCATCAAAGAAATCATCTCGCTCTCTGTCCAAAACAACGATGACGCTATAGGTTGGATCTGACTCCGGCTCCCTTCTAAGATATATGCCTCTTGATGTTCGTGGTGAACACAAGGCTCCCCCAGCTGTCGAAAAAAATTTTGGTGGATGTGCCCCAACACAGAGTCCTAATCCCGAAGTCTTCTCTACCCAGTCGTATACACCAAATCCATCTGCCGGACTGGACCTGGTTCCTATTGCTGATACAGCAGAGCCTTACGGTGTAATTCTCCCAGGTAATCCGGGCAACAAAATTGATGTCGATAATTTGCTCAATCTGAAATTTATTGCAGAGACATTCGGAAGAGTTGGGAACCTCTTACTGAAACGCTCGCGGCGTCTACGTGGGGTAGACTCAGGATACCTACCGGAGGCTGTTCCCAAGAGCTAGTCGAGTGGGACCAGACTTGCTCCGTAGGTGAAAATGTCTTTTGTTGAAGACATTGAATACGGGACTGATAATGATGACTCCGATTGTGCTCCGCCGAAGGGTTTTGTTGCGGCAAGGGAAGAGATACCCACACGCCGTTCTTTCTTGATTCTGAAGTGGAGGTGGTGCGTAAAATTACTGCCAAGAGGCATCGTCGCACCCCTCCGAACATGGTGGCGCCTGATTTTGAACCAATGGAGACCTATGGAGAAGATCTATTGTCTGATGAAGATGCCCTGTTGGCGTCTCTACTGTTGAAGATGAGAAAGTCAGCTCCTGTGCAAGCTGCTTCAAGTTTTTTGCCTTCTGCTACTGTGTTTTCAAGTTCGCCTGCTGTTGAACCAGCCTCAAGCTCCAATCAGTCTTCTGAAAAAACTGTCTCAGCTGAAGCCCCTGATGTTAGTGAAGATGCTGGCACACTACTTCCAGGCATGGCTCCAGAAACTGCCAGTGCACCTCCCGACGCTCCCGCTCCTACAAATAATACCTCTTCTACGAGCTCCACTGCATCTGAAAATTCAGATGATGCTGACTTTGAGGTTCAACAAGTGAATCTTGAAGATGATGTTGATGAGGATCTGGAGAAGGAAGAGGATGAATCCAACAACTTTGTTTTGGAGGAGGATTCTGATGGTGAGAAGCTGGAGGTAATTAAGGCTTATGCCCGTCGATTTTATACCAGTGAGGCCAAGGAAAGGTACAATGCGCTGCACAACAGGGTTACAATCGAGGAGCGGAGGGATGATCATGGACTTTTTGAGAAAAAGAATCTGAACAAACTTTTCAGTAGAAAGGGATTAACATCAACGGTGACCACTGCTATGACATATCTGAGGGAGGTCGTACTTGAATTTTATGCCAACATGATTCCTTCAATCTCAAATCATCTTTCTAAGAAATATGGCAAGGTATTTTTGCGAGAGAAAATCTATTCCTTCTCTCCCTCTGTTATTAATGACTTCTTTGGGACTAAAGATTATGAGGAGGGTGTCACGATTGATGATTTTGATGAAGTGGCTAAATTTTTGACTGGTGGACAAGTGACGAAGTGGCCTAAGAGGTTTCTCAGCTCGCATTTGACGTCACTCTACTCCATTCTCCACAAAGTAGCCGTGTGTAACTGGGTCCCTACAACAAATACAACCACAGTCACTCGCTCACAAGGACGTGCTCTGTTTCAGATTGGAACAAGGATGCAGTTTAATTTTGGCCAAACCGTGTTTGACTGTGTTACAAAGTTTGCTGGCACAACGGCTATGAAAGTTGGTTTGCCCTTTACCTCTCTTATTTATTCAATCCTGGTCGATCAAGGGTTACAAAAGTACGATGGCGAATATTTCAGTGGTGAGCCTGGGTTCTTTGGTCTCAGCCACAAGCATTTTGAAGGGAATTATCGCATCGTTGATTTGCCGTTGGTGTTTTCTGATGATGAGGATACAAATGCCACCTCTGATGCAGCTTCGGATGTTGGTCCCAGTGTTACTAACATAGGGACTAACACACTTACCTCTATTCCCATTCCAGGTTCATATGCGTTTGGTGGATCAATAGATTACTGGAGCTCGGGCCCATCTGAATGGGCTGGTACAATTGAGGGCGTTCTATTCCAAGTTGTTCCTTTTGCAGAGGGGGAGATGAAGCTGGAGATGGTGATAACGAGGGCGCTGGAGAAGCTGGAGATGACGAGGGCGACAATGGGGGACAGCGGGCTGCTGCCACTACAAGTGACAAAGGCAAGGGGAAGATGGTTGATGCTGACAAGGAGGTTGTTGATGATGCCGTTCTGACTCCCCGGAGTTTAAGGAGGAATAGGGCACACAGCTCATGAGATATTCATTCTGAGCATTTGTTTTATTAGATACTATTTTCAAACTTCCATTGGTTGGATTATGCTTATCGTTTTTCTTTGTATTGGTTAAGCTTTTACTAGTACAGGTGTTACTATCATTTGCACTAACATTCTGGCAGTTCTCAGCAATTTAGGGGGAGTATTTATCTGAATAAATCCAGGCAGAGTTGTCTTAAGTTGATTTTTGTCCAAAAAGGCAAAAGAAGGAGATTGATAGGATTATTGATTACATAGAATTAAAATCCTATTATTTGTGTTATTTGTTATAGATTTATTTGCCTTTCTAAACTCTAGTGTTAGTTGAAATGTTAGTAGTTTAATTAGAGTCACTGTCTCTTAAGTGTTTTAGAGATAATCATCAAAAACTTGTTATGTGGAACAAGAACTCTTTCAAAAAAGCTGAGTATCACTTGACGTCTTTGATGAAGATAACGACTGTGAGGACGAGAAAAATAGAAACCTTATTCCAACATTCATTGCTCCATCTCAGTGTGTTCTTTAAGTTCGTGGTTGATCGAACGAGAAGAATTTTAGGAGCAATTCTTTTCATTTGTTTTTGTAATGTTACTAGAATTCTTTTCCTTGATTTGTACATATTTCTAGTAATATATCTTTTGGCCTAAGGTCGCGACTGTGAGTTTATTCACCTCACAGACAAAAATTATTATTGCATTTTTCTCTTTTACAAATGTTAGTAAAGATGTTTCAACATCACCACTAACATTATAGTGTTAAATACGTTCATACAAGTTATTGAAAACCTTCAAAATTTTAGTAGATAATTGAAATATAATGGGTGACATGCATTAATTTTGTTATTCCATACCCAACTGCCGATGATCGATACATGTGTTATACAAGTGGCTCGCCAAAAAGCTTATTCTATATTATTATTATTATTATTATTATTATTATTATTATATCAGTTGATATCATAGTTAGAAACATAACAGACATATTATATTATTATTATTATTATTATTATTATTATTATTATTATTATCCCATCACTCTTATTTTGGTCCGCTGCTAGTGAGTAGCAATATTGCCAGTACAGAGGTATTAGCATGTGAAGACCGAGTTGTTGCAGAATTTGGCTAATGACCTGACGTAGGTGGCCTTTTTACATTTGCACAATACAGTGTTGCCAACATCTCTTGCAGCTCCGCAACATGGCCTTTTTGGAACCCCTTTAAGTTCTCTGCACAATCTCTGTTGCGACCTATATTTTTCAGAATTACACTCTGATGGTGTCGGTCGGTGCCTCGGTGGTGAAGCTCCGCCATCATCAGCAGCAGCAATATTTGTGGTCAGAAGAATTAGAGCCAGCAAAAATACCACAACTATCGACGTGGCCATCATCAGTTTACCCATCACTCTCAATTCTCAATTTAACTTTTGATTGTTTCTGCGTTTAATTAATTTGCCTTGATGAGAAGAGATACGTACTACTGCTATTTATTTATAATGGAGTGGCCAGCGAAGATAAACTTTGATCTCCTCGACAAAGACTTCTGATATGAAATTATTCTCTTTTTTAAAATAAAGATGATTAAAATTATAGAAGATTTAAATATAATGACAATCAAAATACAAATTATATCAAAAATACAATTTTATAATAAACGGAAGGATAAAACTAATTGCTTTTTAAAAATTAAATTTTATAATTCAATTGAAATGTATTAATATAATTTTTACACAATCGAATAATGTACATTTCGTTAAGCATCTCCCAAAAAGTTTAACTGTTTCTTTTAAGTTTTAGAGTTCTTTTTTAGTTTTTAATTTAGTTTAATTTCTCTACTTTTGGGTTTTTTTAATTCTATTTTTTTAAGGTCTCCTAAATTTTTTTTGGTATTTGTTTTTCAATTTTAAGGAGTTCGACTAACGGTTAAGTTTTCAATTTGCCTCGATATACAAATATAAAATGCATAAATTTCTCAATATGAGCTCTAGTCCAAACATTAAATATACTTAGTAATAGTGCAACTTTATATTATGTAATATATCTATATGTTGATTTATATTTATTTTATATAAAATATATTTAGAATTTTAATTGAATGTATTCATGTAGTCAGATTCTTTGAGCCTGGTATGTGATATAACAATTGTATGTTCTATATAGTGGAAATAAAAGAAAAGAAACTATCCTTTTTAACTCTATAAACTTTCCTATATTGTATAGGTAGATTAAAAATCTTTAAATAATTGTTTTTTATAGGGAAAATTGTCAAATAGTACCCTATATGGAGGTCCATTTGTCAATTAGTCATCCATCCAATTTTAAGTCAAATAGTACATTCTTTTTGCCAAATAGTTCAAAATTGTGATATGAATATACCACAACACCCTTACTATTAAAATAACTAATAATAATAATAATAAAATGGGGCCACATGCTGCCGCTGAATCGAGTTTTTTCGCATCTAAAATAATGAAAAGCTCGTCCGCAAGAGAACGGAGCTATTGTAGGCGATAAGTTGACTCGAGTCGAATCACAAGGAAGACTAATCGGAAACTATTTCGATATTCGATTTTACGTACGTAGAAACCAAAATAAAAACTAGATTAGACTAAATTAAACACGCGATCGAATAAGGTTTGAGGTTTTTCTAACATCTACAAGCAATAAAATTAAAAGCTTTCAAAAACGATTTATAAAAGCGAGGATCTAGTGTGCCGGAATCGTCTCCACAATCGGGGTTGTCAATCCCGATGGTTCTAAACGACCCAAARCACACTAGAACAATAAATCTAGCTAACAAGCATGATCGTAATCAAATCATAAATGCAACGCAAGCATGATCACAATCGATAATAAAAGAAATACAAAACTAAATTAACATAATCATTCATCTAATCTTACGAGAACTAACAACTAACTACTAAAGCAATAAAAATAAATTAACAACTAGGAAAAACGATAAAAGGAAAACGACTAAATTAACGAAACTTAAAGTGCATAATAACATCAAAGAAAAGGTCATTGAAGCCAAATACACAAAGCGCAAATAAAAGGTGCAGAAAAACCTATAATTTACAGAAAGCATCAGCCATCGAACGATCCTCAGCGGCGATAAACGGCCTTGAACGTCGGACGGCGTAGAAATCGACGAAACTACGAATTATCTAACTCTAATCTTGCTTGAACTGAATGGTGGCATGAACCGAGGGTTCTCTACAATATCTGGACCTTTCCCCCTCGTCTCCAGCACCAGAAAATGAAGAAAACCACCGACTTTTATAGATTTTTCGAAAATAACCGCTCAAACTGCCGGAGCGTCGACGGTGCGTCAGTCGACGCGAGCTAGGCTGCACGCGTCGACCAGGCAGTGCGTCGACTGACGGGGTTAAGATCGCTTCGGCTCGTCGCTCGTCCCGTTTTCCTCGTTTTGAGTTGAGATATTAATATTAAACAAAATTAGATTATTTCATATAAAATAAAGTAAAAATACATTAAACACCATAAGAAACGAAAAAATTAAAAAAGGAAGAAAAACAATAAAAAGATAAACTTAAAACACATAAAAGCACACAACATACGATGCAAAAATACACGAAAATCACATACAAATATGTACAAATCAGTAAGAGATGATGGATATTTCGGGGTTTGGGATTGCAATGAATACCTAAGAGTCTATTTTCTCTAGCATTAGAAATACTGGATCCGATATTCTAAATACTGAATATTCGTTTGTTTTAAAACTCAAAAATTAAATACTCAACCACAACTTATTACAACTAAATGATTAAATACTACTACATACAATATTATAATACAATATCATTCACTTTTCACACATGATTTGACATCAAATACAATATAATAAAAATTATTATCCACTTTTCAGAAATGATTTAACATCTACAGTAAAAAGTAAAGGATTCTGAATTATATAACAAATAAAAATTCTTACTATTCACGGAATTCTGAATACTCCAAGATTACGAATACCAGGATTCCGAATTCCAACAAATGCAATTCCAAAACAGGTCCTTAAATGTACTTTGTTTTATACCAATTGAGTATAATTTGTGATTCAATTCAATATAAGTCAATCACAAATATAGTTTAACCCTTGTCTCAATGTTAGTATTGTTAACTGTTTGGTTCTTGTAATTTGTACGAATTTTTGATTAATTTTGATGTAATTTGGTATATATGTGCTGTTGTTCTTGATTTGTTATCCGGAAGAAGAAAGGGAGGAATTAGAGTGATAGAGAGAGATTGCTAGGTAGGAAAAAGTGTATAATTGCTTGCTTGCCAATCCACATGTTCTTACCGCTACTTATAAACATAGGGGGGACCATTAGCATAATATAACCTAAGCAACAACAAAATAAAATGACTGATTTGTACATATTTGTATGTGATTTTTGTGTATTTTTGCATCGTGTGTTGTGTGCTTTTACGTGTTTTAGGTTTATCTTTTTATCGTTTTTCTTCCTTTTGATATTTTTCGTCTCGTTTGGTGTTTAATGTGTTTTTACTTTATTTTATATGAAATAATCTAATTTTGTTTTATTTTGGTGTTATAGCTCGAGAAGACGAAGATTGGATAAGCAATGTGTTGTGGCTGACACTGGGTTACCCAGTGTCCGAGTCATGCTGACACTAGCTGCC
>BMAC01000897.1:21879-59097 GCA_014905375.1 Phtheirospermum japonicum | reverse complement strand
CCACCATCTCCCGCCGGCCACCCCCACCGCTGCTGCTGTCCGGCCGCCGCCAGAAAATTTTCCGGCGAGATTTATTTTTTTTTTTTTTTTTGCCCAAGAAATATAAAGTTAGAAATCTCACTATAAAGTAAGAAATTTTTAATAAGAAATTTTCTTACTTTTTCATACATAAAATATGAGATTTTCACTATAAAGTAAGATTTTTTTTTTGAACATAAATTAAAAATATCTTTATTTTAGAAAATAAAGTAAGAAATTTCACTATAAAATAAGAACTTTTCCTACTTTTTCGAATATAAAATAACAAACTTTCTTACTTTAAAGGATATAAAGTAAGAAACTTTATTAATTTTTTGAACATAAAGTATGAAATTTCACTATAAAATAATATATATAATTTGTATTAAATAAGAAAATAAATAATAATAATTTGCTATTAAGCAAGAATTTTTTTTTCTATTTTTTTTGGAAAACAAAAGTGTGTAATAAGTAAAAAAAAAGTAATAAGTAAAAAATACATAACAACATTTGCACATCAAAGCAAGAAACTTTTGCAATCAAATAAAATACTTTTTGTCATCAAGTATGAATTTTTGGACATTAAATAAAAAATCTGTTACATATAGTAAGAAATTCGGACATATAGTAAGAATTATTTTTTGGACATTAAGTAAAAATGTTTGGACACATATAGTTAGAAATGTTTGCACATATAGTAAAAAATGCATACATATAGTAAGAAAAATATATGGGTTGAAAAAAAAATGACTGCACTGACTCCATGGACATGTAATAAGAAATTCGGAAGACATACAGTAAGAAATTTTGGGCAGAAAAAAAAAAAGCCAAAAATAAATTCCGGCAGCCGGAAAATATTTTCAAATGATCAGGAAAAGAAAATGTGATCGGAAAAAAATTACGCGGCGGCTAACTTTATATTTGATTGGGCAAAAAAAAAAAAAAAATCTCGACGGATGGTGTATTGTTTATTGATATTATTATTATTATTACTATGGGTAACCTTGTAATTGTATATTTGTGGTTGGATTATTTGACATTTTGTATAATTAGTCGTAGTATTTGACAAAAATATTTTTTCCTATGTAGTATTTGGCAATTGCTCCTTTTTTATACAATATTATTTTCCTTTATGTAATATACATTTATTCATAATATTCATTCATATTATAAATATCTTGAAATTAATAGATTAAGTGTTCTGAAATAATTATTCTTTATACAATATAATATTTCTTTACTTGAGGGCTTTAACAGGCTTTCTTACTAAAGACAAATAGATATACAGACGACAAAATGAAGGAATAATGGCTTGAATTGAAAGGTCAAGGGACAGCCTGATCCTCTTCGGGTCCTCCTTGACTTATCTGTTATTAATAATATTTCATATTCAGATTTGAGTCTTATTCATTTACTTGAAAATATATTACAAATTTAAAATAAAAAAATACATTAGAAGAAAAAATCAAATCTAAATTATAGGAAAAAAAAAACCAAACATTAAAACAACAAAGAAATAATATTAAAAAAAATGATAAATTTTTTGGTTGCTGCCTAAGGACAAAAATCTCAAATAAAAATTTAAATATGAAAGGGAAAACAAAAAATAAATATAAATGAGTCTCATTCTTAGAACAAAAAAATTCTTGATGACGGAGTTTAATTGTTTGTGAAAAGAAAAAAAAAATTAAATTACAAATAAAGAAAAACTACGACCCTTAGATAAATATAATAATTATTTTTTAATATGTCGAGAATAAAAATATCATAATTTAAAATGTAGTTTACTGGGGAAATAAAATTACATTAATGGATTAGATTTTCTAAAATTTAATTTTTTTTGTTAAACAATAATCAATCATACATTTTACCATAAATTAGTACAATATATAAAGATGTTATAATTTGGAAATCAAAATTATTGAATGATTTGATCTTTAAAATAACATTTTTATATAAGATTATTAAAAATAAAATTCAAAACCAAAAAAAACTCAAAAGAAAAGAAAGAAGGAAAGAAGAATAAATAGAAAAGCAAACAAAGGGAGTTCAATTTCACGGTGACAAAGGGAGTCCAATAAATATAAAGGTATAGATAACTTGAAACTAAAATTGAATTAAATTTATATTATAAAATTTTGGATAATTTTATTTATTAAAGTGTTCTCCCAGTCTCAAAATAACACCAAAATAGTCGTAAAGTAATGATTTTCTTCTCGGCAATACTTTTGTTAGGTCGAAGTAAATAGTCATAAAGTAATGATTTTTGTTTGGGCAATATTCTTATTAGGCTGAACTAACGAATCATCCGTCAGGTCAAAATCACATGCCAATACAATTTAGTAGAAAAACCAATAGATTACAGTACCAATACATCATGGTTTGAAAATCAATACTTCATAATACGTGTTAGAAATTTATGAAAAATCAATTTTTAGAATAAAAAATCAATATATTATAGTATAAAAACTAATACATTCTCGTATCGAGTTTGATAGTCTAACAAATCACGACCTATTACTTAATAGAAGTGTTTGCCTTTTCTTATTGATATTTCTCGCTCACTTTGTTCCTTTTTTCCACACTTCCAGATTATTAGAAAATCTAATTAATATTTTAATAGGCTGAGGTCACTGCATACATAATAAGTTAATAGACCAAAAAACCTTATATATTAAGTTTAACATTTATCAAGGCGGGGTAAGTGCATACACTAGTACCCAAAAAGCCATGTTGTAAGACTTATTTTGATCGAATAATGTTATGTTGTAATAACTTATGCAAATGATATGAGTAAACTAAATTTTGTTAAAATAAGATCTGAACAAGATTTAGTAAATCTGATATTTATTTAAATATATAATAGTTAAATTAAAGTAAGTTAATAATAATAATATAAATCATTAAAAATTATAAAATAAATTAAATAAATATATATACATGAATAATTATTTAATATATTAAAAATGAAAAACATAACAAATATTATAATATATTATAAAAAAATCTCAAAAAAATTTTAAATTAGATATAACTATAATAAAGTGTGATTAATCATTCATAAATCTGGAATTTTTTTTATAAAATAATATAAAATATAAAAATGCCAAATAAACAACAACAAAATAAAAAAAATGATTTTTCAGGCCACGAAGATGATTGAGAATTATTTTAGACAAAATATAAATTATTATAATATAATACTAAGTAAAACTCTTTAAGAGTAGGAAATTTATATAATAAGTTATTATAAAATTTATATAATTATTTAATAAATTTTAAAATAAAAACTTGAAAATATTCTAGAATAATAATGTGAGTTGTTAAAAGAATATAAAGTAAGTTAAATAAGTAAAAAAATAATAATTATAAATAATGTAAAATAAAAAACGGCCAAATAAACAATCAAACACAAATAAGTATTCACAAAAATGTGAGGACTTTTGTAATAAATATACAATGTTATAATTTAATACTAAATAAATCTCACAACTTGAAATATGAAAAAAATATAATAAACAATTGTTTAAATTTATATAATTACTTAATAAAATTGAAAATTTTAAATATAAATATACCATAGAATTATAATATAAGTCATTGAAAATTATACAAAAACTCAAATAAATATTTAATTATGAATAATTACTTAATATATATAGAAATAAAGAATATAGTATAAATATTGTAAATTATAAAATAAATCTCAAAATACGTTTAAATTACATAACGATATAATAAAATATGATTAGTTCCCAATTAATTATTTCATAAATTTGAAATAAAATTATAAAATAATAAAACACCAAAAAAAGTTCAAAGAAAAGAGGCTTTCGGTCATATAATTAATTGATTACTTTTGTAAAAAAAATATAAAAAGTAACAAAACTTGAAATCAAAAAAATAAAATAATAAACTATTATTTAAAATTATATAATTATTTAATGAATTTTAAAAATATGAAACCTGAAATTTTATATAATAATATAAGTTTTTAAATATTATAAAGTAAGTTAAATAAATATAGAAACATAAATATTTTATCAAGAATAATTATTCAATATATTGAAAGTTGAAAACATAATAACAATTTTATAATAGAATAAAATAAATCTCAAAATAATTTTAATTAAATAAAACTTTAATAAAATGTGATTAACTTATATATATATTATTAGAAATTTAGAAAATAAGAATATAAAATATTATGACACAATGATATACCAGTGACATTTACCGGTGGTGCACGATATATGATTCAGAATTATCAAGATGCTATGGCAGTTTGTCGTTGGGCTGGATATCTAGATTTGTTCATAACTTTCACGTGCAATCCGAAATGGTTAGAGATTGTACGGTTTGTCGAGAGTAGGAATCTGTCATGGACCTATGGCTAATCAAATCGGGCAAGGAGAGGAAAACGGACGCAAACCCTAATTTTGTGATAAGAGGAAGAAAAGAGGAATTGGGGATGAAGCTATCGGGTCTTGAGTGTATTGAAGATGACGGGTTGGGCGAGGGATTGATTGGGAACGGGCCGGAGGTTGATAAAAGAAAGGTGGGCCGGTTATGGATTGGACCGGGCAATTATGCAGCTGGGCCGAGTATACTAATGGGCTGAGAGTTTAGTAATGTTTTATCTAGTTAAACCCAAATGAAGGGTGTTAATGTTATTTAATTAAGTGGTCCCAAAACCACATGTTGTTAAATGGTGTTGGAATAGTACGTATGAACCAAGTAGTTATAATCATTTAGCATCTTTCTTGTTTCTCTCTCACCTTTCTCCTTCTCCCAGAAAATTCTTAACTACTTCCTCTCTAAGTTTCTTTACAATTCATCAAATTAATTATAACAAAATTACAATAGAACTCCAGAATTGATCAAAATTGCAAAACCCTAACAATTGGAACCAGAGCTATCTATCCTCGGACATGGCTGAAATCACCCGCTTCAAGGACCCCAAGGAAGCCCAAAAATGACTCGACCAGGTATTGCAAGCAGAGTCTCAGAAAAGGGAGGCTTCAGAGCCGAAACTGCATCTCAGAAAATAATACTGAAACAAGAGCCCAAATCTCACATATAAGATCAGATATTATGGAGCAGACTCAGAATCTTACCAGTAAGCTGGAGCACCTCACTGTTGCACTAGCAACCATCCAGATGCAGCTCCTAAATCCAGAAAGAGGAAGAAGCGCGGTTGAAGGAGAGTCCATCTTGGGCAAGCCACTCTCTACACCTGTAAGTGATATGGGATACTGATCAAATACCAATAAAAAGGCTAAACCACAGATTGAATATTCAGGTACTCACACAACACATCCAATGCCCAAATTTGATTTTCCCCATTTTGATGGCACACAACCCAGATCATGGATTCTGAAGTGCAATGGGTATTTCAAATTAGCACCACCTATGTCAGATTCACAGAAGGTTAACTTAGCTACTATGCACTTTGAAGGGAAACCAGCTCAATGGTACCAGAATTTCAATAATCAGGGTGAAATATCATGGGTTCAATTTTTAGACATCATATCTGCTAGATTTGAACAGCTTAAGGAAACCAAATTAATTGTTGAGTTCAACAAGCTCATACACACAGGTTCATATATGGATTATGTGGAGAAATTTGAGGAACTTAGGGCCTGTATGTTGTACCTTAATCAAGGGTATTCAGAGGATTATTTTATAGCCAGTTTCATGAGTGGATTGTCATAAGAGGTGCAAGATTTTATTAGTATGTTTGAACCTACCTCACTCCAACAAGCCATTGATCTGGGCAGGAAACAGTTAATTACCCTAGAGGCTATTACCAAGAAATTGAAAGGGGTTCCCAGAAACATTAGCTACCCAAACAACAAGAATGCATATACTATACTTGGAAGGGCAATTCTTAACCACAACCAGAAGCCCCCCACAAAACTTTTAATTTCTGGAGAGATGGCAATTAGGAGGGAAAAGGGGTTGTGTTATAATTGTCATGAGAGGTTCACCCAGGGCACAAATGCAAGAATAGGATCAGTTACATGATAATGACAGAGGAATAAGAAATCTCCTACTTGAATAATTGGGAACTAGATCCACCTAACAATCTTGAAGTGATGGAAGAGGTACAGATGTCTATTAATGCCATTACAGGGGAAGAGGGTATCACTACAATGAGGGTACTAGGGCAGGTAGGTGAGCATAGGCTTCACATCCTAATTGACTCAGGTAGTACTCTGAGTTTCATACAAGAAAAGACATCTAAAAGGTTGGGGTGAAAACTATGCACAGTCAAACCTATTTTAGTCAAGATTGCAAATGGCCAAAAGATGGTGAGTGCACAGGGGGTAAATGACTTCAAGTGGGAAATGCAGGGCCATTCTTTTAGCTATTCACTGAGGTTATTATAGAATGAAGGGCGTGATTTGATATTGGGAGGGGATTGACTTAAATCTTGCACACCTGTAGAGTTGGATTACACTCATATGGCATTCACAGTTACATTGGGAAACAAGAGGGTCAGAACTCAGGCTATTAACTCAACAACAGAATGCAAGTTAATATCAGGACACTCACTCTATCAAATGGTGCATGAGGAGAAATGTGCTCAAATTGAGGAGATTTATTGGATGACCATGAAAAAACAAGATCAGAAGCCAAATCTAGAGTTAACAGTTCTATTAAGGGAGTATCAAGATGTATTTGAGGAGCCTAATGGACTACCTCCCTGCAGGGGCATTGAACATCAGATAATCTTTAATCCAGGTAGCCTTCCCAAGCATCAGTATCCCTAAAGAACTACCCATCATCACAAGGAAGAGATTGAGAAGCTGGTTAAGGAGATGCTGGAAGCAGGGATTATATAGGATAGCAAGAGCCCTTTTACATCCTCTGTGATATTGGTGAAGAAGAAGGATGCTACTTGGATAATGTGTGTTGACTACAGGTACTTGAATAGTCTCATTGTGAAACATGACTATCCTATCCCTGTAATTGATGAGTTGCTAGATGAGCTGCATGGAACCAGATATTTCTCAAAGATTGACCTAAGAAGTGGCTACTTTCAGATTCTAATGAAGCCAGAGCATATGTACCTTATTGCCTTCAGTACTCACAATGGTCATTATGAGTTCCTTGTCATGCCCTTTGGACTATGTAATGCTCCTGCTACCTTTCAATCTCTCATGAATCAAGTGTTCAGGAAGCAACTCAGAAAGAGTGTGTTGGTGTTCTTTGATGATATATTGTTATACATTAGGAGTTGGGAGGATCATTTGAGACATTTAGAGGAAGTACTACTATTATTAAGGGACAACAGGCTTTATGCTAAGAGTAGTAAATGTAGTTTTGGGAAGGAAGATGTAGAATACTTGGGACACATCATATCCAAAGTTGGGGTATCCACTGATCCAAAGAAAATTAGTAGCATGGTTTCTTGGCCAGTACCCAAACATTGAAACAACTTAGAGGGTTCTTGGGGTTAACTAGATACTACAGGAAATTTGTTAAGGGGTATGGTGTCATATGCAGGCCTCTAACTAATCTCCTGGAAGAGGATAAGTTTGGGTGGGGAGAAGAAGCTCAATTAGCTTTTGAATCTCTTAAGAAGGTTATGTTTACTGCTCCAGTTTTGGCCTTACCTGATTTTCTCAAACAGTTTATGCTAGAAACAGATGCAACTGGCAAGGGAGTAGGGGTATTTTTGATGCAAGAGGGAAAACCTATAGCTTTTATGAGAAAAATGTTATGTCCTAGAAACCAGTCTTTGTCAGTACATGCGAGGGAATTTTTAGCAGTGCTTATGGCTGTACAGAGGTGGAAGCATTATTTACATGGTCATAAATTTATAATTAAGACTGACCAACAGGCTCTCAAATATCTATTGGATCAGAAGGTGATCACTCCCATCTAGCAGAAGTGGATAACCAAGTTACTAGGCTTAGACTATGAGATACTCTACAAAAGAGGAAAGGAGAATACAACTGATGATGCTCTGTCAAGGAGGGATTCAACTGAGGAGGTGTTCTCAACCATCACCATCATCACTCCTACCTGGATGAAGGAGATAGTTCAGAGCTACACAAATGATGACAATTTTCAGGCCATCATAGCAGCCAAGACCATTGACACTAGTGCTTTCCCTAAATACACCCTCATTGGTAATCTCATCAGATACAAGGGCAGGTTATGTGTGGGTAAAGATTCAGATCTGAGGAGGGTGATTCTAACAACTATGCATAACTCAGCATATGGAGGACACTCAGGAGAAAAGGGTACTTATATGAGGGCAAAGAGGAATTATTATTGGCCTAATATGAAGGCTGACATTATTCAATGGGTCAAAAGCTGTGAGGTGTGTCAGAGGAACAAGCCTAACCATGGAGTTTATCCAGGGCTGTTGTAGCCACTACCCATTCCAAACCAAGTATGGAGCCATATCTCTATGGACTTCATTGAGGGGTTACCAAAATATATGGGAAAGAGTGTCGTACTAGTGGTGGCAGACAGGTTGACAAAATATGCACACTTTTCTCCTTTGTCTCACCCCTACACTTCCCAATCTCTAGCTAACCATTTCCTGGACACTATTTACAAATTGCATGGGTTGCCATTACACATCATTTCTGTCAGAGATAAAATTTTCACTAGTGCTTTCTGGAAGGAGATGTTTAAATTAATGGGAGTACAGCTGAACATGTCTACTGCTTACCATCCACAAACAGATGGTCAAACAGAGAGAGTCAACCAGTGCTTGGAGAATTATCTAAGGTGCATGGTGCACCACAACCCTAAAGGATGGAGTAAATGGTTACCCCTGGAAGAATATTGGTATAATACCAATTACCATACCAGATTAAAGACAACCCCTTTTGAGGCTCTGTATGGCTATGCCCCACCCATTTCAGCAATGGGGCACTACATGAGTATTCAGAATGATGAAGTGAAGCAAACTTTGCATCAGAGAGAATTGGCTAAGGGGATACTCAGGGAGAATCTATTACATGCACAACAAAGGATGTGGATGTATGCAGACAAACACAGGCAAGAACACAATTTTGAAGTGGGTGACAAGGTTTTCCTAAAATTGCAACCTTTTCGCCAAAACTCTATTTCATACAGAAAAAATTGAAGCTATCCTCTAAGTACTATGGACCTTATACAATACTGGAGAAGATAGGGAAAGTAGCTTACTGGTTAGATCTGCCTGAAGAATCTCGCATTCACCCTATTTTCCACGTGTCCTTGCTCAAGAGGAGGGTGGGACCAGATGTACCCACTACCACGGCTTTACCGGTCACTACGCTGGACGGGGAGTTTCAGATCTCTCCATTTGCAATCCTAGGGACCAGGGTTACTGATCGCCGAGGTGAATCCATCTCACAGGTTTTGGTTCAATTGATGAATTCGAAACCTAACGAGGATACTTGGGACGGCATCAAATTTATTAGGAAAATATTTTCAAAGTTTGATCCTTGGGGTCAAGGATCAACCGATGAGTGGGGTATTGTCATGGACCTATGGCTAGTCAAAACTGGCAAGGAGAGGAAAACGGACGCAAACCCTAATTTTGTGATAAGAGGAAGAAAATAGGAATTGGGGATGAAGCTATCGGGTCTTGAGTGTATTGAAGATGACGGGTCGGGCGAGGGATTGATTGGGAACGGGCCGGAGGTTGATAAAAGAAAGGTGGGCCGGTTATGGATTAGACCGGGCAATTATGCAGCTGGGCCGAGTATACAAATGGGTTGAGAATTTAGTAATGCTTTATCTAGTTAAACCCAAATGAAGGGTGTTTATGTAATTTAATTAAGTGGTCCCAGAATAGTACATATAAACCAAGCCGTTATAATCATTTATCATCTTTCTTATTTCTCTCTCACCTTTCTCCTTCTCCCCATAAATTCTTAGCTACTTCCTCTCCAAGTTTCTTTAAAATTCATCAAATTAATTATAAAAAATTACAATAAAATTCCAGAATGGATCAAAATTGAAAAATCCTAACAGAATCTTAAGCCAGAAGATCGTTCTAATGTATTTTCAAGAATACTCAAGATGAAGTTGGACAGATTAATTAGATTTACGTGACAACCAAATATTTAGAAATATAATTTCCGGTGAGCATATGAATATATATATAAGATTTTAAAATATATTTATTTCAAATAACCTCTATACACCATCAATTTATTGTTTATTAGCGTGTTTCTCATTTTTTAACTTTTCATCTTATGTAGTTATTTACACTGTGGAGTTCCAGAAGCGAGGCCTTGCTCATGCCTACATTCTTCTATTTCTATCAAAAAAATGATAAATACCCTAATGCAAGCAGTATTGATCGAGTCATTTCAACTGAGATTTCGGATGAAGAGGAAGATCCAAGGTATTATGCAACAGTTTCGGAGTTGATGATTCATGGTCCACGTGGGCATTTGGTTGATGAGAAATGCTCAAGACATTATCCAAAGAGGTTCGTTGACTCTACTACTGTTGATTATGATGGTTACCCGGTGTACAGACATAGATATACTGATCGTACGGTAACAAAAAATGATGTTCTTCTAGATAATAAGTGGGTTGTGCCACACAATCGTTATTTGTTGCTAAAGTATGGATCACACATGAACGTTGAATGGTGCAATCAACCAAATAAACAACAACAATAAAAAAATATATTCAAACAAATGAGATTTCAAGCCACAAAATTAATTGAAAATTTTCTTAAATAAAATATAAAATATTATAATACTAACTAAATCCCAAAACGTGAAATAAAAATTATATAATAAAGTTTTTTTAAATTCATATAATTATAACATAATTTTTGAATGTAAAAATTATAGAATAACGACATAAATCATTAGAATATAATAAAGAAGTAAATAAATATAGAAAACTAATTAAATAATCATTCTTTATAAATATAATAAAGTGAGATTAACTTCTAAATAATTCTTCATAAACCTGAAAAAGAAAAAAAAACTATAAAATAATAAAACTACAAAATAAAAAGTACTACAAAATGAGGTGTTAGGCCACAAATTAATTGAGGGGTTTGTAAAAAAATATAAATAATATTATAATCCAGTATTAATAAATCTCAAACTTGCAATCAGAAAAATTATATAACAAATTATTGTTCAAATTTATATAATTATTTATTAAATTTGAAAAAAAATTACAAATTTTATAGAATAATATATAAGTAAATAAAGAATTATAAAGTAAATTAAATAAATATAGAAAGTGAGTATTTAGACATGAATAGTTAATTCATATATTTAAAAATGAAAAGCATGACATAAACATTATAAAATAAATCTTAAAATATTTTTAAAAGTAGATAAAAATATAAAAGAAGTGTGATTAATTTTAATAACTTTCAGTTTTATATTTTACTTATGCAATTTTAAATTATTTATTTTCTTTTTTATATTTTATATTGTAAATAATTCTTAAATATTTTTATTTTTTTTATTTTTTCTGACTAATTATATGAAATTTTTAGATTTATTTTATATGTTTTGTATATTTTGATGATTTTTAATCTTCAAATTGATTGAATAAGTATTTATAATTTAATCATAAATTTATATATTTCATTTTTCTAAATATATATACTTCAATAGTATTTTATAGTATTTATTTTTTATTTTTATGTTTCATAATTTTTATTTTTTTAAATAATTACTTCAATTCATTTATAAATATTTTTGTTTATTTAAACTAATTTATAGCCTTTGAGATTTTCTTTTATATGTCTTATAGTAGAGTGTTTGTGAAAAGTACATAAAATTAATTTTTAAAGTTTTAAATATAAAAGTAAGTTACAAATATTTATAATTAAAAATATTGCAGTATAATTTTAATATTTATTTAGAAATTTCTAATAAAGTTAATCTAAATGTATAAATTAATTTCACTTGGCAAGGGATATTACACATTATGCATGATATAATACATCTCATGTTTAATAGTAAATAACTATGATATGTTAAATGATAATGATATTAGTTCAAAACATTGGTGGGATATTAATATTATGATTTATATAACAAAATTAGTATTTATATCAACAAATGAATATTTATCATGATGGTCATTTATTTCTTAAAATTCACGTAAGAAGCGAATCTCAAACTAGGAAAAAATATTTATATTTATCATAATTGAAATTAATATTGAATATTGAGTATTATAGGGAAAATTAACAAATCAAAAATTATGATACGAGAATATCACAATACCCTTACTATAATAATAATAATAATACCACTTGCTATCCCTTCGAATGATTGGAAATTTTTTCGATAGCCGTATATTTTTCTCCATTGATCGGAAAATAATTTCTAATGAGTTTTCCTTTCTTATTTTTTCATATTTTATAGTGGAAATTCTTTATGTTTGTAAAGGTAATAAATCTTTTAATTTATGTCCCAAAAGGCAAAAACAAAAAAAAAATCTTACTATGTCCAAAAAACGTAAGAACATTTATTACTTCATATTGAAAAATTCTTCCTTTAGGCAAATACTCAAATGTAACGGTTACACGGATCTTCTATCATGTGACGGAGCCAAAACTCAATAAATCAGCCTAATCCAACCCAATTTGATGGAACAAATTCAAGTTTGAATAGGTATAGAGCTCCGTCACATGATAAATGATTCATGTGGCCGTCACACAGGAGACTTGCTCCTTACTTTATGTGCGAAAAAGTTAGGAATTTTTTTATTTTATGTTTGGAAAAGTAATAAAATCTCTTATTTAATACCCCCCCCAAATAAATAAATAAATAATAAATTTAAAAAAAATTAAAAAAACATACTTCATTTCTGACAAATTAAGAAAATCTCATATTTTATGTTGAGAAAGTAATTGTTTCTTACTTAATATACGAAGATTTAATTTATGTTTTCATAAATCTTTTGACATAAAGTTTTATTTTGAAAAAACATAAATAAATAAATAAACTCGCCGCGTCGCTGGAAAAATCACGGCCGGTGGTAGCGGCAGCCGAGTAGTCACTGGTAGCCAATAGGATGGTAGTGGTGGTTATTTATTATTATTATTATTATTATTATTATTAGGAGATAATTTGTAAAAATTGTATATTTAATAAGATTGAAGAATTCACTAGGCACTAGTTGGGCGTTGGACCACCACCTAGAGCCTTGAGCGATTATTATTATTATTATTATTATTATTATTATTATTGTCTGCCTAGACTGCCAGCGCCCGTTTTCGGTCGGACTACCTATACATCTACCTTGATTTTGGACCACCTAAGATTTTCCTTTCGATGCGATTTTTTTGTCCGATTTTGGCAAAATTTCATCGATTTAAGGGTTAAAATAGTTGACAACTTGTATAATTATTTAAAGTATTTAATAAAAATATTTTTTCTTATAGTGTATTTGATATATAATTGCCCCAGTTTTATATTATTGCATTTTGGTATAATTTTTTAATAAAATTTTTCCACTATAAGCAAAACTGAAACTGTCTTGATGTAACACCAAAATAGTCATAAAAATAATGATTTTCTAATAGGCATTTCCTGCTCTATTTCCTGATTCCATCTTATTTTTTCCCACACTTCTAAATCATAGAAAATCCAACTTTATTTATTAAGCTGAGGTCACGGCGTACTTAATTGAACCAAAAAATGTTGTACATTAAAATTAATATTTATCAGGTCAAGGTAAGTAATGATTTTCTAATAGGCATTTCCTGCTCAATTTCCTGATTCCCCTTTTTTTCCCCCCACACTTCTAAATCATAGAAAATCTAACTTTATTTATTAAGCTGAGGTCACGGCATACTTAATAGAACCAAAAATGTTGTACATTAAAATTAATATTGATCAGGTCAAGGTAAGTGCATACTCTTTATTTATGTTAGAATAAAGTTTAAAAATAATTTGAGAAATCTTAATAATTAAAAAATAATATATTAACATTATTTAGTAAATTGACATTTATTTATAAACATAAGCATAATCTAAATTAATCTAAACTTGAAAACTAAGATTTAAAAAATACTTAAATATATTTGGAACTAAAACAAAATATAAAATTTTAGGGAAAAAAACTCTTTGCCACCTGTACTTGTACCGTTTTTATGGTTTGCAACCTAATGTTTTTTTTTTGTTGTTGTTATTAACAACCCAAAGTATGCGGGTTTTGCTCTTTGCAACCTTCGGACTATTTTTCATTCAAAAAATGGTTGAATCGAAACACGTAAACCTCATGTCTCATTCTAAAAATATGAAAACATTGCCCAACATAAATTTTTATGGAATAAATTTTATGTTGGAATAAATCTTGAAAATGATTTGAGTTAGAAGTTGATAAAGCAAAAATTGATGTTATTGAAACCCTTCCACCACCTAAAGATGTTAAGGAATTAGAAGTTTTCTTGGACACGCGGGGTTTTATTGGCGTTCATTAAAAATTTTTCTAAAATTCGCCGCCCGTTGTGTAAATTGTTAAATAAAGATGTGCCCTTTGAGTTTGATAATAAATTTCTTGATGCTTTTAAATTGTTGAAAGAAAAACTCACACAGGCACTGGTTGTAGTTGCACCCGACTGGGCACTCCCATTTGAGATTATGTGTGACGCGTCTAATGATGCGGTGGGGGCTGTTTTGGGGCAATGAGTCGATAAATTGCTAAGGGTAATTTATTATGCTAGTCTCATGCTAAATAGTGCACAGCGTAACTACACTACCACCGAACGTGAATTATTTGTCGTAGTATTCATATTAGATAAGTTTCGTTCTTATATTGTGGGGTCAAAAGTAATTATGCACACTGATCATGCGGCGTTGCGCCACTTATTTGTTAAAATCCAAAGTAAACCTAGGTTGATTCGTTGGGTTCTCCTTTTTCAAGAATTTGACGTTGAAATCAAGGATAGAAAAGGATGTGAAAATGTGGTTGCCGATCATTTATCTCGCATGTTAGTAGATAGTGAGTCTAGCAAACTTGATTTTGTTGATGATACTTTTCCGTATGAGGATGCTAACAAGGTTGAAAACATCGGTGAGCCTTAGTATGCTGATCTTGTTAATTATCTCGCATGCAACATTATCCCTAACCATCTTTCTGCACAAGAAAGAAAAAGATTATTGTCTAAGTGCGGGAAATTCTTTTGGGACGATCCATACCTATAAAAACGTTGCAAGGATGGACTCTATCGAAAGTGTGTACTAGACGAGGAAAAGAGGGACGTGTTGAGGTTTTGTCATGATGAGGGGGGACATTTCGAGAGTCAAAAGACAACATTCAAAGTCCTCCAATCCGGTTTATATTGGCCTTCACTATTCGCCGACGCACACCATTACTTCAAGACATGCGATAATTGCCAAAGATCGGGCTCAATAGGGAAGAGGAACGAAATGCCTTTGGTTCCAAATCAAGTAATCGAAATCTTCAACGCACGGGGTATCGATTTCATGGGACCATTTACGAAGAGTGGAGAGTATGAATACATCCTTGTTGGAGTTGATTATGTCTCGAAATGGGTGGAAGCAATACCAACCCGAAAGGTTAACTCTGAAATCGTTCTCAAGTTCATACACGAGAACATTTTCAGCCGTTTTGGGGTACCAAGAGAAATAATAAGTGACGGAGGAAGCCATTTCTCTAACCGTGCCTTCGAATGGTTGATGATCAAGTACGGGGTGCGACATGAAATAGCACCCCCCTATCATCCACAAACATCAGGACAAGTGGAAATAAGTAATCGACAAATCAAGAACATCCTGGAGAAGACGGTGAGGCCGAACCGTAGAGATTGGGCAATAAAACTCGTTGATGCATTATGGGCGTATCGAACGGCCCACAAAACAGTTTTAGGCATGAGTCCTTTTCGATTGATTTATGGAAAGGCGTGTCATCTCCCGGCAGAGTTAGCACACAAAGCGGAATGGGCAATAAAGAAACTAAATATGGATGTGAACGAGGCCATCGAATTCCAGAAGTTGGAACTAAGCGAGTTGGAGGAAATAAGAAACGATTCTTACGAGATGGCATGGGTTAGCGAACAAAAGATGAAAGAAATGCACGACAGAAAGCTTGTTCTAAAAGAATTGGAGGTAGGGAAACTTGCCTTACTATTTAACTCATGTTTCAAATTGTTTACAGGAAAACTTAAGTCGAAATGGAGAGAGCCATATTTGATCACTAGTATCAACAAATTCGGGGTCGTCACTTTATACTACAAGAAAAACAACTTTACGTTCCAAGTCAATGGTCATAGGGTGAAATTATACCATGGGGGACCCATCACTAGAACTGATCGTGAGGTCATGCTACTTGACGATCCAACTCAAGACTCTTGAACTAAACGAGGAAACTTCTAGAAAAGGTTGTTAAAAGTTGCACTTCTTGGGAGGTAACCCAAGTGTTTTTATAATCTTTTTTTATCTTTCTACATATTTTTAATATTGGCAGTTATTATTTATGCCTTAAAATGTTTAGAAGCTTGAAATCAACCTTCAACACAGCCACCGGATCGGAGGGATGAAGGAAACCGGTCGGATCAAACTTTCTGGACTACTAGCCGACCGGACGATAGTAATGACCAATCGGATAGGAAAATGTATACAATCCGGTCGGACAAAATAGTATTCGATCGGATGTTGCGGCAAAATCAGATGATTCTGGATGCAAATTTGAAAAAAAATTAGGAACATCCTGATACGCAAAGATCCTTAGACTCCCTTATCCTAAGCCTCTTACCACTATAAAAACCCAACATAAGAGTCCTTATTCTTCAAAAATATCTTCTTCTTTACAAATCCATGGTGTTTAAATACTCATTGGAAGCCATGAGCGAAAACCCGCCTACCGGCAAATTGGGTTATGGTTGGGTCACTAGGAAGAAATATGAGGATATGGTGGAGAGATCTGAAACAAAATTGGAGGAGCAACGTGAGACAATTGACGAGCTAAGGGCCGACAACTCCAACTACATCTACGAGGAGATCGCATTAACGGAGGACATAGCCACGCCCCATAAGTACTTGCCCGAAGCGAATGACGGAGATTACGAGGAAGAATATGAGCATAATGACTACGGGGGAGTCTTGTATGGAGAAGGGTCGGGTGATCACTATTATTACTCGGAAGCGCGATGGAGGCAGCAGCAAGATTTCCAAGCGAGCATGATGGATCAAATGAGGCAATTGAACCTCAATCAAGAAGAATACGCTCAAAATGCTCGCCAGGATGCGTGGGAGGTAAGAGAGGAAGCAAGGACATTCCGAGGTTCCTTGGACAGATTGAACGCCAACATGACACAAACGAACCAATATCTCGCCAGGTTGAACGACAATGTTTAATCCAACCACGGATACCTCATTGCCATTGATGAACAATTGACGAGGATCGAGCATCGCTACCCACCACCACCCCCGGAGGACATGGACCAATAAGTGGCCCTATGCCCCAATTTGTATCATTTCTATACAAACTTTTATTTATGTTAATTTTTAATTTATGTTGGGTGTGTGAGTGTCTATATTTAAATAATTGATTCGAATTTATGCATGTTGAACTGTCCCTACCCCATTAATCATATTTTTCAGCAACCAGGAGTTTGCTAATTTCTTTTTGCTGGTGGGGGTGGGGTGAAATCGGTCGATTTTCAAACAAAACAAGTATAATACGGTCGGACGGGAGGAATATCCGACCGGATAAAAAACACTGTCTTGTTGACCGATCGAACAACAATGCTCACCGGTTGGACATGTCAATTACACATCATCTGGTCCGACAGGTGATATATCCGGCTGGATGGAACTGTTCGCATGCATAACTCAAATTGTTTCATTTTATTTTTGTCATTTCATTTAGTAACTTCGTACTAATTAACCAACTGCTTATTTCAACCTTTGTCGAAATCATTCCCATGCTTATTGTGTTTGTACTGGCATGCCTGTCGAAACCATGTATAGTGTGATATATCGTTAGAGTCTTTTGAGCTTGTTTAGTGCAGAATTTTCAAAACCTACTTATATATACATATTCTTAAAACAACACTTAGTCGTTAACAATTTTGCGAAGCATTCAAAACTCGATCACCTTGCTTTCAAAGTTTGAATAAGACCCCATGCGAGAAGACTTGTGTGATTATCAACATTACATGTTGTGACTCGATAAGTGTTTTGAGAAGTCTCTAACTCACATGTGTACATTTGATTTCGAAAATGACGGTAGGCACATATAAAGCCCGACTCCAACTATATTCAAAAATAAAAACCACTATAAATCCCTAGTAAGGCCCGTTTGAGCCTTTATTCCGTCTCTTGATAGCCATGAGCATCATTATACCTCTTATTAAATTTAAGTTTGTGAGATGAGAGTTTATTTATTATTGGTTTATTGAGATTGACAAATGCAGGGTGGGAATTAGTGGAGTAAAAAAAATGAAATTAAGGATGCTTGAGTTCTTTAAAAGCATCTAGTTGTTAAAAATGAAGCCTATAAATAAAGTCAAGTATTTGGGGTTGAGGGTTAGAAATAGCCTTAATTACAAAAGGCTAAGAAAAGAATTGTATGGTTACTTTGGGAGGAGTGCCAATCGCCATGATCATGACGAGGGCATATGGGAGAACATTATAATAAGTTTTTAAGTTAAGTATTCTTTAAAATTCTTAGTTTTGATGCACAATAATATATTATGAAAATTTTTATATCAAGAATAAACCAACATGTGAATTTAATGTGTTAATTAATAATTGGATGAAAATGTAATTTTCTAAGTTCTTGTGTTAATTAATAATTGTGTTCTTGTAGTTTAACCTTTATTTTTTGCTTTTCTATTTACACAGGTAAATGGATCCTCCCGTGAGGCGTCGCTCGACTTCTCATCCCACTACGTTGAGGAAGACTAGATCTTCCACACAGTGTAAAGATATTGCCAAGAGTCGTGTTAATGGCAAGAAACAACCACTTGATTTCGACAGCATTACAGGAAAAACTAAAAGGACTCATCAAGTGAAATTGAGTACTTATCTGGGAAAACTTGCTTGAGAAAATGTTTCGATTTTTATTGAGAAGTGGAAACTTGTACCAGATTCTACCAAGACTTTAATCTGGCTAGATGTTATGGTATTTCTATCTTTTCATTTTCACCTTATTATTATTATTATTATTATTGTTATTATTATTATTATTATCATAGTTATTATAATTGTTTTTTTTTGTTGTTACAGGCGAACTTCGAGGTACCAAATTGTTCTGCTTTCAAAAAGAAGGTTTTTCAATCGGTGGGAAAAAATGGAAAGATTTTAAATCAGCTTTGATAACAGAATATGTATTTGGTAGTTCGAATAACACAAGTCCTTGCGAAAAGTATGATTTTGAGTTAAGTGAGAGGGTAAAATTTAAGAAGACTCGATTGGACCCTTTGTGGAAGGTAAATATTAAATTCATTATTCATTGTTATTATTTGTATGCAAGCACTTATTTTCCCATTTTTTATTCCAGGAGAAAAGAGATAAAGCGCAGAAAATTGCAAAAAAGAACGATACTCCGCATATTCTATCTCTTGGGGGTTATGCCTTATTGGACGAGAAGATCCTGGAGAATAAAGCAAAGAAGCGACACGAAGAATTAATACAATCTGGTGCTAGTGTTTATTCACTTGTTGATGCTCCATCTCCTCCTTCACGTCACGAGAGGTTTAAGTTGGCTCGCACGAAAAAGTCAAGTGAGATGACATCCGATGCCGCAAGGGATATTGCTAGGAAGATTGTAAGTTTGTATTCAATATATTTAGATGTTTTAATTTATGTCCATCCCATCTAGGTTTTTAATTCCTTAAGTAGGAAACAAAAAATATATAAATATTTAACAATTATTAATAAATTATTCCACTCACCTAAAATATTATGTTTTAATTAGTTTTTAAAATCGTAACATAACAGATGGATCTAAAAATATCATTAAACAAGTACTATTTTGTTGTAGGATGAGCATAGAAATGACTATTTTGTTGTAGAGGGACGTAGAGATATTCTAAGTGCTGCAATTGATCGACCAGAGCACCCTGGACGTGTTCGTGGCGTTGGAGGTGGTGTGGGGATCCGAGAATACTTTGGCTCTCAATCACGCGGGTCCTCATCATCCTTAACTCCTGAATTTTTGGGGCGCTTGACATCCATGATAACCCATCAGGTTAGATCTGAGATAGTCAAACAGGTCAAGAATGAAGTTAGATCCGAGATGGGCGAAGAGATAAGGAAAGATGTTACGCAACAGTTGTTGCATCAATTCGCCCAACCAGGTTAAGTCCGAACCCTCCAGTTGAGGTGGATCCAAATCTCGGTCGTAGTGGGATAGGGAGTTGTGTTGGCCCTTCCGACAACCCAGCTCCTTTGTTTCCCCCTGTTGATATTCCAGCTCGTTCACCTCCCACTAGAGTTAATGATCGACGTGAGTTATATATCGATGATCGTTCGTCTACCCGTCTGGTGGCTCTTGGGACAGTTCATGAGGGGGGTTCGACGCTACATGGGGTACCTTTGTCGAATGATTTGGTTAGAGTGGTGGTTGAGGACATTCGAGATGGTTATGCTCCCGTCCCGGTGCCCAGTGAAGTGGTAATCACGGTGAGGCAAGCACTAGGTGGTTTTATTGCATGGCCAAAACATCTTGTGAAGCTTATGTCAACACAGGTAATAATTGTTTGTTTGCTAATTACACTAAAATAGAGCATCAATAACTATTAATTTATGTTTAATGTTTTAGGATACCGAGCGACCAACAAAATAAGGTCGGACTGTTGATAACCCCATTCCTGAATTGCTTACTCTTTATGCTCGCCTTTATAAGCGTCCATTTTGGGTTCCGTGTGAATCAAGCATTTTTGGATTTGAGAATGACATCCTAGTGACCATTCATTGCCAAGAAGTTTTGGACTTCGTGCAAGGCAAAACGTGTCTTCAAATCTCGATTGTACAACTTTGGATCTTGTAAGTATATTTTAAGTCTTATTTAATTAATTTTTAGGTTCATTAATTGATTTATAACTTTGATTGATTACTTGTTGTCATGGATATGTTAGGTTTTTGAAATCACTCGTTGTTGAAAACCGATCGGATGCTGTGTATGGATTCTTTGAGCCTCGATCCTTACAAGATATAGGTAACAAGAAACATGCAAGCACTTTGGTCCCGTCCATTCTCAAACATATGGGGAAGTATAAAAAGCAAATATACTTGGGAGCATACCATCATAAGTAAGTACAACTTAAACTATAAGTTGTAGTATTAATGCAGGTTGCATGAATTATTCTTAATGATATTCATTTCAAAATGCAGGCAACATTGGCAACTCTTTGTAATTTTGCCTCAAGAAGGGACTGCTGTGTGGCTTTGTTCAAATCACGATAAGCCCGACTCAAACATCAAATTTCTAGTACAAAGGTAAACTCTAGCTTAAAATACTTACAACATATAGAATGTGAACGTATATTCTGGTTCTAAGCATGAAATAGATTGTTTTAATAATTCAAGGACTAAAATGTAATTTTTGAAATTGGGACAATATATTGTTATAACGTCATTGGTAAGTTTGGTTGCATTTTGGATTTGTTTTTGAATTTGGTTCTAAATGGCGGATTATATTTTTTAATTTTGTGAAATTGGGGACAATAAATTTGGACATTGTTTATAATGTAAAGGGGATTGTTATAATGTGCTATAATATTTCTATATTTTTTTAATAGTATTGTGACCCCATTTAAGATGTTGAGTGGTGCGCATTTGAGTAAATCTAAGCAAGGGGTTAATTGTCTTTTTCCAAAGGTAATGTATTACGTTTCTTTGAATATATTTGGTTGTTACATTTATGATCGTAAGCACATCATCGAAGGGTTTATTTTTCAATGAAACCTTATGTTTCTCTCACAGTGTAATAAACAAGATGAAGTTTGGGAGTCGGGTTATTATGTCATGCTTTGGATGTGGACTATTGTTCGAGTGGGTATTAAGGGAAATTGGCTAGAGGTAATATTTATAATATTTTATTTTATAGCAAGAATGTTGTAACTCCTTTTTTTTTTAAACTTCATTATTGCTAAATACGTATATTAAATATTATTTGCAGATGTTTAGTGACCAACCATTTAGTGCTGATAGTATCAAAGAAATACAAGATCAATGGTCGAGATATTTCATTGACATTTATGAGTAGATGTATACTCTTGAAGTTTAGGTTTCATTGTGAATTGTTTTGGATTGTTTTGAAGTTTGGTTGTTGGATTGTTTTGAAATTTGATTGCATTTTGGATTGTTTCGAAGTTTGATTACATTTTGGATTGTTTTAGTTGTGAATGATGAATTGAATTGAATTATTTTTCAGTTTGGTTGTATTTTAGATTGCTTAATTTGTGTTTGAATTTGGTAGTTGTGGATGATGTATTGAATTGAATTGTTTTTCAATTTGGTTCCATTTTAAATCAGCGGTTCAATTCAATAAATTTCATTTCGAGATATTTCAAACAAAAACAAAAAAAAGGGCAGAAAATCAGCCCCAGCGGCAGGTTCAATTGAACTATTTACGGCGGTTGTAAAAACCGCCGTAAAAACACCAAATTAAAGTCGGTTCTAATAACCGACGTTAAAATGTATTATTAACAGCGGTTTTTAGAACCGACGTCAAAAACATTAAATTAACGGCTGTTTCTAAAACTGCCGTAGAACATTATATTTAACGGCGGTTCAGAAACCGCCGTAAATAGGTTCTTTTTACGGCGGTTTAAATAACAGCCGTTAATGTAATTTTTTTAACGTCAGTTCTAAAAAACCGCCGTTGAAACTGTATATACTAAGGCGGTTCGAAAACCGCTGTTATAATAGCCTTAAAATCGCCGTAAATTCTCACTTTTTAAGGCGATTTTGAAAACCGCCGTAAAATCTGAGAAATAACCGCCTTTAAATCCTGTTTCTGTAGTAGTGTGTGGAGCAAAATACGCTCTATGCTTAAAAGTATTCGATTGAGTGAGTTATAGACTACGTTCGTTTGCAAATTAGCCACACATCTTTATGTACAACATAACTTACCAAAGAGCCCACATTACAACCCTAAAAAGTCTTAATCTGATTCCTGACCGAATGTGCACACATATGCGATGTACAAGTATTTGATTTTCACGAGTCGTTGAATGCATGTTTATGATTGAGTCGAGCGTATACACGTACCTATTGGAAAACACGAGTGAATGAGTGCACCACCATATATATTTCCCTTTTTGAGAGGACGCATTCATTTGATATCAAGGTGAAAAGGTAACAAGAGCTTAGCTTAAGAGTTTTCAACTAAAGTGTTTATATTTGCAAAACTAAGTATATGAACAACATGACTCTTTGATCTAACCACTTTCACTCTCTCTTGATTTTGATTTTTTTTCGTTTGTTCGAGGACGAACAAACCAATAAAGCACGGGGTGGTTGACTCGTACATCTTTGTTACACTTTTGTACATATTTTGAGTCATATTTTGGTCTTTTTACCGTCTTCTTAGGTCAAGAATAAGCTATTTTGCATGATTTTGCATTATTTAGCCTTTTTCTTAGTTTTTTGACTTTTCATTCAATAACTGGCCATTTTGAGCCATTTTTCTTGTTTTCCTGTTTTAGCAGAATCATTTGACAAAACTCGGGAGGTGAAGACCAAGAATCAGCGCTCGAAGTAGCCAAAAGAACAATTATCCGACCAGATAAGACCAACAACCGATCGGATTGACCTTTAAGACACGCACCGATCGGAAAAGACCTACGTCCGACCGGTCAAGAGGACAGAGATTTTCATCCGATCGGACCAATGAGCAATCTGATAGGATTCGAACGTTACAAATGCAGATTTTCGGGATTCTTCAGTTACAAAACAGTTCTTGAGCCTATTAAACTCAGATATCTACAGAGAATAATCATCCTTTCACCCACAAGACTGGATCATATTCATTGGAAGAGAAAATTAACAACTTTCTCGACTTTTGATATATATCCCTTTAGGCAATATTATTTAGAAGTTCTATCGGTTCGGATAACCGTTGAAGATGGAGGTTCGTGACAAGCTTCCCGAATTCAATGAGGTTCATTTCATTTCCCGGATTAGCAAGGATTTAGCAAGAGTCGCTGTAGCATCATGATTGAGAAATCTCACGATTTAGTAATCTCTAAACTTTATCTCGTAGTCTAGTTTCGTAATTTATGTTAGATGATGATTTGGTAATATTGTGTTGGATGTTCATGTGGATAGTTTGTGATTGATTATCTATGAACGATTGTTAACGTTTTGGTTTATGATCATTGGTGACTTACATTATTCAGATTTGAATAATTGGTTTGGTTATTTTAATTAGAATCAAGTTTGGAACGTGTTTTGTGAATGTATATCAACTGCTCGATTGAATATCTGAATGAGATTTGGTGGAACGGTCTTTAGAATAAGTTATAATAGTTTTTGTTGAGTTTGTTCATCGACTAAACTACTCTTGCGAAGAGGTTGACGCCCTTGGAGCAAGATAGGTTGTCGAGTTTTAAAATTAAGTACTTTGGTGACTTTCGAAACAAAAAACCCTAAGATCGCGTGTTTTGTGTTAGAATTTGTGTTTTAATAAACATCGTTGACTCCGTATTTTTACTCGATAGATCGACCCGAGATTAACTTATCGGTCTTCAAGTGACCCCTTTCTCTTGCGGGCGAGCTAAACCTTTTCAAACGTGGACATGCATTAGTTAATTTGTACTTTTAATTTTGAAAAGAGGAACACAAAAAGCTCGGACTCAAAAGGCCCGGGTATCCATAAACACATTTTTTTTTACCATTTTTTAGCCGAATACTACTTGTCTCATCTTTCACCAATTTTAAAAATGCCCGCATGTTAGAGAAGAGCAATTCACAATATGCATCGGCTGTTCTGAGAAAGACTGATGCATATTGTATAATCCCAAAAGTATTAGCATCAGTTAATTGCCACAACTAATGGTATTATTATCAATCCAGATTTCAATTTATTATATGCATCGATTTCAGACAAAAACCAATGCATTAGGTTTTGTTTTGAAATTTTGCTCAAAAGTCTTAATTCACTTTTTTCCCGCAATGCGCGCGTAATTTATAATTTATATAGGCATCGGTTCTAACAAAGAACTGATGTTCGTATTCGATTATAGGCATCGGTTGTTTGTCGAAAAATCGATGTCTATATCTTTTAAAGAAATTTGTGATTTTTTTATTATTATAAGTATCGGTTGTTTCGACCAAACCGATGCTACTTTTTTTCCTGGATTATATAGGCATCGATTGTTTTTTAAAATCAATGCCGAAAACTTTAATTTATTACAAAAAGAAAAAAATCACGAGACTTTAGGCAACGGTTCTTTTGCAGAACCGATGCTCGTATTTGGTTAGAGGCATCGGTTGTTCGACAACAACCGATGCCTGTTTATTTAAATGAATTTTTTTTTAGATTTTCTATTATTATAAGTATCGGTTGTTATGAAAAAACCGATGCTAATAATTTTTTCCGCAATATATAGGCTTGTAATAAAAACGATGCCTATAAGTTTTATTTATTATAAAGAAAATCGCGCGTTTTTAGGCATCGGTTCTTCTGCAGAACCGATACTCGTATTTGGTTATAGGAATCGGTTGTTTGACCATAACCGATGCCTATTTATTTTAATGAAACTTAGTAAATTTCTTATTATTATAAGCATCGGTTGTTTTGAACAAACTGATGCTAATAATTTTTTCCGACTATAGGCATCGGTCGCTGGATAAAAACTGACGCCTATAACTTTTTTTAATTATAAAAAAGACCTCGCGCGACTATAGGCATCGGTTTCTGTATAAGAACCGATGCCTATAACTTTTTTTAATTATAAAAAAAGACCCCACGCGATATTAGGTATCGGTTTACAACAATCGATGCCTATAACCATATTCCGATGGTGTTTTTTGTAATAGTGTTTATTGTTCAAAACTGTGCCATTCTTTCAAGTTGTTTGTTATTGCTTGACAATACACGTGCCTCGCCTTAAAGCTTATTCTAATTATTATTATTCTCATCAGTTTGTCGATCCTATGAAAAACATGACATATTAATCCATTCTTAATTTATTTCGCTCCATAGCTGCTAATAAGTAGTAAATGCAGCTAGCTAGCCAGTTCCAATATTCATCGTCATGCCATCAGGGGAAGAGATCTAGGAACTGCATTGAGAAACAAGAGCAAGATATTAATAATGAGATTGATTACTTTAAAAAGATGAAGGGTTTATATATATATATATATCATTGAACCGTAAGATACGGAACTGGATCAGCGGATTCCGGTTTCAAACGTCTTTGTGTAATAATGAAGGTGAAAATAATAATCAATATATAGTTTGTAAAAATATCCCCAACAAGCAATTACTAGTATGTGATAGCTAGAGAACACAGAAATCATGCATGCGTATAATTATTACCAGTAGAACAACTTCAAGTAGTTACTGGTTAGGTTGCATGGTTTGGGTAGTCGACGAAGCCTGTAACGGACAGTTGTGTTCCAATTGTCGGTTTGCGACATACAGTTGCATAAAGTTACTTTTTCGATAATGTTAGAGCTCCGAGCAGCTGCGCAACAATCTGCTCCAGGCTTGGTTGTATTCTTTGAATACAGATAGGTTTGGCAGGGACTGAAAATTATTTTAACAAGATCACAGGAGCTATGATGACTATCAAGATCAGAACTTGAGCCCAGATGTAGAGACAGTAAAATAACCACAAGTATCGATGTCGCCATGATCAATTTACCCATGTCTTTTCAACTTTGAAGTGTTTGTGTGACTACTGCTGTTTATTTATAATGGGAGTGGAGTGGGTAGTAAGAAAACATTGAGATCTTTTGGGTTGTGATTTGGTTGACAAAGAGTGAAGATTTTCTTTTTTTTTTTTAATTAAAATACGAATTCCTAAAACTTATTCTAATAAACACTCGCTTTCTATATAAAATGAATTTTAAATTAAACTTAAAAATCAAACTATAACTTCATTATGGGAAAATAGATATATTTAATTTTTCTTTTCCTATAACTTAAACTATTTGGAAATTCGATCTTCTTGGCGTAATTCGACAAGAATTGATGATCAGGAATGATGGACTCAAATTAATGGATTTTTTTTTAATTGGGAATTACAACTTTATTGAGTAAATTGCACCAGGCCCTTCCATGCATTAAAAATTGCTTCAAATCCCTCCGTGATCCAATAAACCTAGTATGCTCTCCGTTTCTTCGTCCAAAAGTTAACGGTGTTACTTTTAAAGAGTTACCCATTATGCAGAGCCACGTACAATATCAAGTGCTAAATCAGGAATATTGAACTTATCACGAAAATGCTTTTTCAGTCATCGCGATTATTAATAACTAGTTTTTTTTACACCCGTACGATATACGGGACAGAAAAATAAATAGAGAAATGCATGTTGTATTAATATTACTTTTATTATTTACTATGTGAAAATATAAATAAATAGAGAAATAGAAATAGAGAAAAATAACTAAAAAATCCACACTACATAAATTATAGACCGAATCCACACTACATACATGAACGTTAAAATTATACGTTATTTGTACACTATATTATTGGTCATGTTCGATCCCAAATCGCCATCACTACAAATTAAGATCTTCAATACCTTTTGATGGGTGGCACGCGACACGGCAACATATAACTGACCATGACTGACACGGGATTTTTCAGATAAAGGCCGACGTTCAAAAGCGATTGACCCTAACTCTTATTTATCGTCATCGCATATGAAATTATGATTGAAAATTGCCTTCGTTGAAACTTTAAAGGTATCATAACGTCGGAAGGCGTTAGACTTATTTGGGGAAACAACACCTTTTCGCCCGCCTTTGCACCGGTTAGAATTTTGCATTCAAAATAACTAAATAAATGAATAAAGAAATAAATTAAATTAATAAACAAGAATGAACCTTGAACTTATAATCTTAAATTTATACATTACCGAATACTCCCTCCGTCCCACAAATATAGTCCAGTATTCCATTTTCGTCCGTCCCACAAAGATAGTTCCAGTTACCATATTTAACATATCATTAATTCTTCATTTTCACATATACCCTTAATTAATATTTTTGAAATACTAGTTTCTACCTCGTAAGTTGAGAATTAATGATGCAAAATCTTACTATTCCAATAACAAATATACTAATTCCAACACTAATTTTTATAATTATTAATTGATATTAATAAATTCAAGAAGGGTATAATTGGAAAATACTAACTAATTTAATAACTTAACTATATAAACTACTCATTTCTTAATTTGTGTGAAACCAACCGCAGGACCATCATTTTGGGATGGAGGGAGTATATTGTAGAAATTGATTTTCGTTCTAAAAAACCAATATAATAATCTAACTCGCTAGATTATTATCTATATTTAGAAAATAAATACAACAACCAAATAAATGAAAATAGTTACGCTGATTTAATACTAACGTATATAGATTTTGAAATAAAATTTTCAAATCTATAGATTACCATATGTAATTTTTTATTACAACTAAATCATATTGATAATTCATTGAATATTAATATATTTACTAAAAATAATTTTATTAATAATTATATATAAGTATGTATTCAATTTAATAAATAATCACCTAATTAAAACTATAAATTTACAACTAAATCATATTGACAATTCATTCAATAATAACATATGAATATCCTATAAGTTACATATATAAAATATATATGTGATGTAGTAAATATTTACTCACCTACTTAAATCTAAACATTTACAATTAAAAACAAAATTCAAATTTTATTTAATAATAACATAGTTTAGGGAAAATAATCAGATTAATATCGTAATAAATCTCTAAAATCACAAACAATCCAAAATAAATTTATTATTATTAAAATTGGAAAAATATATTATATTAATATACAATAATAAAGGATGAGATTAAGAAAAATCAAATGTATACTATACCATGTATAGTACTTAAATTAAACACATACGATAAAATATCTTATATCATAATAGATAATAGATAATCAAATCTACAAACAAAATTAAATTAATATATGTACAATGGAATTCGAAACTAAATATTGAAATATATACATTAAAGCATAATTAATTTAATAAAGTATATACATATACACACATATACATACATGCTCTCTTTATATGCATAAAAAATGAATAAATTTATTATTTTCATACCTTATTTCAATTCCAGATTATATAAAAGAAATCATAAGAAAGATCCAAAATTATTATTCCAATATCTTATATCAATTCAAAATTAATAAATTATATATATACTACACATACACATACCTTTCAAAATTAAAAATTAAAATATATACATTAACGCATAATTATTTTAATTTAAATTCGACCATTAAAATTTATTTAAAAATATCATAATATGATTTTAAAATTCCTATAAATTTAAAATAATTAAAATTAATTTAGAATTATTTTTTTGCTTGAATTAATAATTAAGTCCTTTTAAATAATCCAATCCAACCCAAAAGAATATTTAATTTGAGTCCAAATAAATTCCCAAAAGCCCAATATTATGAGTCCAATTAGAATTTGGGTAAACCCAATATGTAAGTCGGATCCGAGCCCATAAACCAACTTACACAACATCAAATGGTCACTATTTAACACATTGAATCTAACGGCCATGATCAGACCCGTGTAATTAACCCTATGTATATAAACCCTAACACTAAAAAATCGGCCCCCCGCCCTCATTTCGTCCATAACCTAACCCTACCCCAGAACCCCTCCCGCTCCTCTGCAGAAATGCTTTACGCTTGTCTCCGCCGCTCATCCCACCTCTCCCCCTCTCTCCGCCGTTCATACCAGACACAATCTCCCTAAAATCATTCAACCATCTTAACGCCTCCATAATTTTGTTTTTTATATCTCGTTGGTTTGAAATCAATCTTACCGATACACTTTGATTTTCATGAAAAAAAAATGGTAACATAGCACAAACCCTTTAGATCTATGGACGCCGAAAATAAATCGTGCGAGATTTAAAATTTGCAGCGATTCAGTTCAGGTACAGGTTCTTCAACTTATTTTAATATTATAGTTATAATTTACTAATTACTTTTCATCGATCCTCGATAATATCAGTCTGTTCTTATTGAAATCTTGAACTAATTTTCGATATGGGTCAAAATCATTCTACCGTATTAGATCTATTTAAAAAATGTAAAGATCTGTTTCAAAATCAGTCTATTGTGTTAGATCCATTCAGAATATATATATATATATATATATATATATATATATATATATATATATATATGTATGTATATATATATATATATTTGTATTCTAATGTTCATCTCTCTGTTTATTTTGAAACTCACTTCGCTCGAGGATCTATTTATGCAAGATGGGTTGCTGACGATGGATCCAGTCAGAGACTTTAATCTTAAAGCACGGGCCGAGAAAAGCTAGAGAACGTTCCAAACGGATTTTAATCTTAAACAGGTAAATCCTTTTTTGATATACAAATTAAATAAAGTCTGATTTTATTTACATGCATACTTATATAAGAAAATCCTAATTTGATATACAAATTAAATAAGTTAAATGATGCATGCAAAATATTTTCCAAACATTATATTTTTTTTATTTAAAAATTGCTACTGCCAATTATCGGTTTTTAAAATTATTTAATTTTAAATTGAAAAAGAGAATACACAACTCGTCAGGTTCATGCATGTACAAATATCTCAAGGGTTTGGTTTACTTTGATCTATTGTTCCTGGTTCAAGATTTTTATACTAATAGGTAATAATTATATGTTACCTCCTTGCATATTTAATTTTTAATCAATTGCTATTGTTTGGTAATACTTCTGCATGTTGTTTGATCTACATGGAAAGATTCGAATATGTTATCACTGAATGATTAATCTAAGAGGCATATTGAATTTGGTTTGTTTTAAAAAAATAATATTTCTGATAAATCTTTTTATGTTTTAAAATATAAATATTTTCATTCTACTTTTAGTATGTTAATGTGTTCACATTTTTCTATGAGTATGTTAACAACTTTTTATTGATTCTTCTCTTATTTACTTTAGTTACTTGGATGTTTAATGTTGTATCATTTCTATATTTTGTTTGGTGTTTTTTTCAAAAATTAACTCTGAACATAATACAATTCTTACTTTTATATTAAGATTTTTTTGTAAAGATATGTCTAAATTTATCGGCTGGAAACCTGACATGATCTATCGTAGTATGATAATACCTCTGAATAGAGTCCAGTGTCTAAGTAGGTGTAACAATGCGACAAATGAAGATATATCTTTTAAGAATAATAACAATTGAAAAAACAATCTTTATGATAAATCTTTTTATGTTTTGAAGTACAAATATTTACATTATGCTTCTAGTATGTTAGTGTGTTCACTTTTTGATATGAGTATGTTAACAATTTGTAATTCATTATCTTCTTATTTACTTTAGTTAGTTGCATATTTAATGTTGTATGATTTCTATTGTTTGATATTTTTTTCTTTAATGATTCACTGTTTGTACAATCTTATGAGAATTATTGTTATTTTTAAATAGAGATGAATGTTTCTTGATTTATATGGAGTGTGTTATGTTATAGAATTATGCATGTTGTTTGATCTACATGGTAGGAATTGATTATGTTATCACGGACAGATTAATCTATGAGGCAGGTTGAAATGTGGTTTATTTTTATAAAACAATCTATATAATAATACTATTTATGTTTGAAAATATAAATATATTCATTATGCTTTAAGTATGTTTACAAATTAACATTTTGCTCTTAGTATGTTATTTTCAAAACTGCAATGTTCTTGGTTTTTATTTACTTAAGTTAGTTCATGTTAACATATTTTCCTTTAACATGCAAAATGCTACTCCGGAAAGGAATGGAGCAAGCAAGTAAGATAATTCAATAGAGTACTACCAGCCGAAAAAAGATAAGTACACAATTTAACTCTGCACATGATACAATTCATACTTTTATAACTGGAAGTTTTTTAAAAGATATGTCAAAGATTATCGGTTGGAAACCTGACATGACCTATCGTAGTATGATAATACCTCTGAATGGAGCCCAGGGTCTAAGTAGGTGTAACAATGCCACGAATGAAGACATATCTTTTAAAAAACTAATAATTGAACAAAATACTTTTGAGTATTCTGATATATATTTGTAATGCAATATTTATTTATATATGTTGAATCTAAAACTTATTGCAATAATATTTCAGGTTAAGGAACATAGTACTTTGGATAACAAAAACAGCATGAAAAAAGATAAGTACCACAATGTCATCCTTACATTATACAAATAGAATTTATATTTAATAAAGTACAACTAAATACTAATTGTGTATTATATTACTGTAGCACAGGTTGTAGATAACTGGCAAAGACACACATCTCAAAAAATAAACTAATAGGACTGCCATTCAACAGGTAAAAAACAATTCAAGCATATGATTCCTTTTAAATTGTGAAATAAAACCTAATAACATGAAAATAAAATATTAATTTTTGTAGTTTCATTACTGCAGATTTAAAAGAATTTCAGGAAAACAGGTACGACAAATTCTTACTGATAAAGTTTAAAACATAATTAAAAAAAAGTATTACCTGCCATTGTATTGTCTGTTTGTGTTTTTTTTTTTGTATGATATCGGTCTTCCTCATCATATTGTTTACTCCCAATGCGCTGCTGCAATTTTGGATTATCCGTTCTATGAATTATATTCAGATGTTCAGTTATGTATGTATGCGTGTTTGTTCTTTTAAAAATTATAAACCCTATTTAACTGAACGGCTAAGCGGCCCTAAATTCATAATATTATGGTTAATTATAGATAATCTTATATGCACACGGAGAGATATTAAAACAAATCTTTTGAAAATCAGTAAAATACGAATAATAATTTTATATTTAATAGTTAAAAGATAACCATATTACTTATCTTCTAAATAGAATCTTCAGTTATCAGGATTTTTAAAAACAGAAATTGTTGAAACTTTAAAGTACATCAGAATTATTGTTTAATTAATCAAGTATGAAAATATTTACTAAATGATTACCGAATGTTTTAATCAAGGTCTTTCCAAAAATTGAAAATAAAAACACAATATTAAAAAAAAATAGAATCTTAAATCATTAAAATAAACATAATCCAAAAAATAAAATAAAAATTGCGAATCTGAACATTATCGGAATAAACAGAGTATAAAATCTGTTAAAAAAATAGAATTTATAAAGATAAAATAAAAAGAATTTAAAAATAAAAAAATAATACATGCTGAAATTGAAAAATATCGAAATAAACAGAATCTAAATTTTGTTTAAAAAAAATAGAATTTATAAACATAATACAAACATAATTTTAAAAGTAGAAAAATAATACATGCTGGAATTGGAAAATAGATCAGACTAATAATACGAAAAAAAAACCCTGCAATTACAGAACAATTATATTATTACCTCTATAGACCTTTGCACGACACATTTGCAAAATCATCACCAGTAGTTCCACGGACAGACCACTTTCGAAAGCCAATATTTGGTCAAATATTCGCCCCAAAGAGTACAACTTAGGCGACGACCACTATAATACCAAACAATATCAAAAGATAATTACTAACATCTATATTTCTAATTATATATAAAACAAACCAATCAAATAACTGCATAATTTACTTCTATTATTTGATGTATGTTTTGGATGATTTTTAATTCATGCTTTAGATCATAGGATAGTAATCAAAATTTTGAAAACATTAGATCAATACAATGTACTTAAAATTTAGGCAACAATCTTTTAGACTACGTCAATAGTATTCATTAAATTTTTTTATTAATTGTGAACTATATAAAAGATTAATATATAATAGTAAAATAAAAATAAAAATGAAACAATACATATCACATAAAAAACTACTATTTGTAATATAATTATTTAAACACATAAGTTAAAAATAGAACAATTTTATTAAGCAATATAAAATATGAAAAATATCAGATTCTAAATCATACTGTTTGAGCATAAAATGCTTTCACCATCTACTTAAATTATAAGCAGAATAACAAACCTCAAATGTGAAATCCCAATAGCAATATTCAAAGCAGTAGTAACTAAATAATAATAATAATAATAAATAGTAATAATAATAATAATAAATTCTAAACAGAAAAATAAACCTCAAGTCTAAAATCCCAATAGCAATAACATGTACCTCTCCATCACATTCATGGAAATCCTTAGACATTCAAGTCTTTTGATCCTTATCATCGAGTCTAGATCGAGCAAAAAATCAAACGACCCTAAGCTTAAGTGCTTTTTTATTCGTTCGGTCGATATCTTTGGTCAGTCCAAATAATGGATGCATTGTTCCAAAACCTCTAGTGCCCAAGTTTTGAAAATAGAGAAAAAGTAAAGAGAAGAATTGAAATTGATTTGCAAATAATAGGACCCTATATTTATAGGGTGAATTAGTTGAAACCCTAGATTTTGAATTTTTGGAACTCTGTATATTCCCGAAAATATAAGATTTTGTATTCCCTAATTATAGATAATGCATCTGTTTTTAGTTTGTTTGTTTTTTTGTAGATTTTTATCCGTCGATTTTAGAAGTAAAAAATTGATTTGCTGCATTTTCCACAAACTAAACGTCTTTAATTAGGCTAACAAATCGTATGCAATCTGATACTTTTTTTAAAAAAAAATATGATATTATCTTTGGTTGCCTAACCTATTGTGATTCTTTATTTAAATCTGATTATTTCGATTTTATTTTGTTGCCTATTTTTATATTTTTGAACTTTTTTTATTGGTCGATTTTATTTATAAAAAAATTGTTCTGTTGCAATTTCAATAAATTAAATGTATTTAATTCGTCCTACTGCTTTAAAATGATTTTAGGCAATCCGTTTTCGTATGAATACAAAATCAATGTATTTCCTTTGTTTAGGTAACTAATTCTGCAAGTGAATCGAATTGAGTCAACTACCGGTTTTTTAAAAGAAAATTGATTTGAAAGATACCAGATTATTTAGAGTTTAATTGTGCAAGGAGATCAGATTTAGAGTTTAATTCCAGTATGCTTTATTGTGTTATTGCCAAATTAGTTATATTTGGGGCCTGTAAATTATTTAATTATAATGTTTTGATTTGTTTTTTATGTTCCGATTTTTTCTTTGGGCCTGTAATTTAATTTATTTTCATGCTTTGTTTTTCTTTATTCGGGGTCTGTAATTAATTTTATTTTTTTGTTTGATTTTATTATACTTGCTTTATCTAGTTTTTCAATTGAAAATCAGATATATATGGTTAATAATCGGATATATATAAATATGTATAATAATTTTAAATTCTTGAGTTTTGGGAAGTTAAAAACTCAATTTATGTGGCTCAAGAATCTGTAATTCTGAGATTTCAAAAAGTCGGAATTGATTTCTCACGGATCTGAATTAAGAGCTTAAAAAAATTCAAAATATTTTGGTAAAAAATTCAAAAATGTAATCAATGATATCCTAATTTGTAGCCATACAATTCGAAATTTAGCTAAAATTGATAACCCTCAAAAAACACACGACTGCCTTTTAAAAATCTATGTTGAAAAGTCAACAATTGTGTGCTGTTGAGATTTAAAACATACGACTACCTTTTAAAACCTATGTTGAAAAGTCAATGATTTGTACATATTTGTATGTGATTTTCGTGTGCTTTTGCTTTGCGTTTTGTGTGTTTTGTCGAGTTTTAGGTTTTTATATTCTTCTCGTTTCTCTTCTTTTTAGTATTTTTCGTTTCTTATCTCATTTTATGTTTTTCTCCTTTATTTTATAAGTAATAGCATAATTATGTTTAATTTTCTCTTTCAGCATCAAGACGACGAAGATTGGATGAGCAATGTGCTGAGTTGACACTGGGTTACCTAGTGTCCGAGTCCTGCCGACACTAGTTGCCGACGCCCGCAACCTGCGCCCGTGTCAATCGACGCACCGTCGACACTTGGTCGACGCACACTTGCAGTTGCGTCGATCCTGGACCGCGTCGATCGACGCACTGCCTGGTCGACGCAAGCGCCTGCGCCCGCGTCAGTCGACGCACCGTCGACGCTCGATCGACGCTCCAGCAGTTTGAGCAGTTATTTCGGAAAAATCTATAAAAGGCCGGTGGTTTTCTTCATTTGAACGTGCTGGAACTTGGGGGGAAGGTCCGAAATTGCAGAAAATCCTATTGCCACCTTTCAATTACACGCATGATTCGGGTTGAAGAGTCGAAGATTGCAAGTTCGAGTCATCAATTCCTCGTTTGTTCTTCGTCTTTGTTTAACTTTCCGTATTTTCATTTTAGTTTCTTAGATTTTAGATGTTAGATAGATTAGTTTGTAGTATGTAGTTTAGTTGATAGTTTGAACATCGTTACCTTCTTGCTTTCAATTCGTTTTTCGTAATCGTTTCTTTATGAATGCTCTCGTTAGATTAGTTGTTCGTTTTTAATATCGATCATGTTCATGCCTGCGTTGACGTTATGCTGTTGATCATGATGATGCTTGTTAGCTAAATTTATCGGTCTAATGTGCCTAGGGTTATTTAGAACCATCGGGATTGACAACCCCGATCGTGGAGATGATTCCGCCGCACTAGACCCTTGCTTTTATTAATCGTTTTAAAACTTTTAATTTAATTGCTCGTACATGTTAGAAAACCTCAAACCAAATTGGATTGAGTGTTTAATTTCATTTTATTTTCTTTTCTATGTACGTAAAATCGAACACCGGAATAGTTTTCGATTAGTCTTCCTCGTGATTCAACTCGAGTCCAACTTATCGCCTACAACAACTCCGTTCTCCTGCAGACGACCTTTTTATTTTTAAATAAAAATTAGGTGTAAAAAGTTCAATTCAGTCAACAATTGCGGCTGTGATATTTAATTATTATCATTTTTAAAAAAAAAAGCAGTTGAAAAGTTAACAAAAGTGGCTTTGCGCCAAAAAAAGTTTCGTTTTGTAGAAAGAAAAAATTTTGGCAGGAGACAAAACAATTTCCTCATATAGCCAATAGTGTTATTATATATATATATATATATATATATATATATATATATATATATATATATATATATATA
>BMAC01000897.1:8233-21854 GCA_014905375.1 Phtheirospermum japonicum | reverse complement strand
TTTATTCATTCTTTTATTTCTAGGACTATTTTACTATTTTTGTATTTTTGCAAATGAACTTATTAGCATTAGTTATCCATCACCTTTTTTATAAAAGTATATAATTAATTTGAAATTTAAACCACTTTTCTAATGTACCCACTTTTCACTTTTACGACAAAAATCATACTTACGGCGAAAAATCATACTTAAATATATGTTTTGTTGAAAAAGTTTGTATTTGAAAATTATGACACTTTACCGTAAAAAATGTGTTTTTATTCAGTCTTTTATTTCTAGGACTATTTTACTATTTTTGTATTTTTGCAAATGAACTTATTAGCATTAGTTATCAATCACCTTTTTTACAAAAGTATATAATTAATTTGAAATTTAAACCACTTTTCTAATGTACCCACTTTTCACTTTTACGACAAAAATCATACTTACGGCGAAATATCATACTTAAATATATGTTTTGTTGAAAAAGTTTGTATTTGGAAATTATGACACTTTACCGTAAAAAATTGTGTTTTTATTCAGTCTTTTATTTCTAGGACTATTTTACTTTTTTATTTTTGCAAATGAACTTATTAGCATTAGTTATCAATCACCTTTTTTACAAAAGTATATAATTAATTTGAAATTTAAACCACTTTTCTAATGTACCCACTTTTCACTTTTACGACAAAAATCATACTTACGGCGAAAAATCATACTTAAATATATGTTTTGTTGAAAAAGTTTGTATTTGAAAATTATGACACTTTACCGTAAAAAATGTGTTTTTATTCAGTCTTTTATTTCTAGGACTATTTTACTATTTTTGTATTTTTGCAAATGAACTTATTAGCATTAGTTATCAATCACCTTTTTTAAAAAAGTATATAATTAATTTTAAATTTAAACCACTTTTCTAATGTACCCACTTTTCACTTTTACGACAAAAATCATACTTACGGCGAAAAATCATACTTAAATATATGTTTTGTTGAAAAAGTTTGCATTTGAAAATTATGACACTTTACCGTAAAAAATGTGTTTTTATTCCGTCTTTTATTTCTAGGACTATTTTACTATTGTTGTATTTTTGCAAATGAACTTATTAGCATTAGTTATCAATCACCTTTTTTACAAAAGTATATAATTAATTTGAAATTTAAACCACTTTTCTAATGAACCCACTTTTCACTTTTACAATAAAAATCATATGTACGGCGAAAAATCATACTTAAATATATGTTTTGTTGAAAAAGTTTTTATTTGAAAATTATGACACTTTACCGTAAAAAATGTGTTTTTATTCAGAAAAGTATGATTAATAGCGGAAGTATGACATTTTTACATATGCTTGTGTAATGTAATTTTTGAATACATTAATATATTATAGTGCAAAAATTAATATACTATAATTAAGAAATCAATACATTTACTACAAAAGCGTCATGACCCATTAATTTGGCCTAATACAATTATTTGACATATATTTAATTTAGTATATCTCTTGTTTGACCTTCGATATTATCTTTTATCGTGTAATGAAACCCATACCAACTCAGACTCAATCCGTTCCATTAAATTGATCCTGATATAAAAGGAAAAAAACAAATATTTCTCATCCAAATTCACATATGAATATTTATGAGATTAATTACGGGAAAGAATAAATATACATTTTTTACGTGCAGCTTATGCATTCACTAAATTGGTGCGATTTTTCCACCTGATAAATAATAATGTTGGTATCAAATAAAGCCAATTGCTGAAAGACATGATGTCATATCCATGACACATCAAGTGATGTCACACGCTCAGGATATTATTTTTCTTTCAATAGGTCAAAAGTTCTATCTAATTGATATAGAATAGGAAATGATTAAAAGAATTGAATATAATTATTTTCAAGAAGAGGTATTATGCTCTAAGAGCATCTTTATCCTCTTCCTCTCTCTCTCGTCTCTTATCTTTTTCAATTTTCAATGTCTCTAATTATTTAAATCTCTAAGAGCATCTTTATCCTCTTCCTCTCTCTCTCGTCTCTTATCTTTTTCAATTTTCAATGTCTCTAATTATTTAAATCTCTAAGAGCATCTTTATCCTCTTCCTCTCTCTCTCGTCTCTTATCTTTTTCAATTTTCAATGTCTCTAATTATTTAAATCTCTAAGAGCATCTTTATCCTCTTCCTCTCTCTCTCGTCTCTTATCTTTTTCAATTTTCAATGTCTCTAATTATTTAAATCTCTAAGAGCATCTTTATCCTCTTCCTCTCTCTCTCGTCTCTTATCTTTTTCAATTTTCAATGTCTCTAATTATTTAAATCTCTAAGAGCATCTTTATCCTCTTCCTCTCTCTCTCGTCTCTTATCTTTTTCAATTTTCAATGTCTCTAATTATTTAAATCTCTAAGAGCATCTTTATCCTCTTCCTCTCTCTCTCGTCTCTTATCTTTTTCAATTTTCAATGTCTCTAATTATTTAAATCTCTAAGAGCATCTTTATCCTCTTCCTCTCTCTCTCGTCTCTTATCTTTTTCAATTTTCAATGTCTCTAATTATTTAAATCTCTAAGAGCATCTTTATCCTCTTCCTCTCTCTCTCGTCTCTTATCTTTTTCAATTTTCAATGTCTCTAATTATTTAAATCTCTAAGAGCATCTTTATCCTCTTCCTCTCTCTCTCGTCTCTTATCTTTTTCAATTTTCAATGTCTCTAATTATTTAAATCTCTAAGAGCATCTTTATCCTCTTCCTCTCTCTCTCGTCTCTTATCTTTTTCAATTTTCAATGTCTCTAATTATTTAAATCTCTAAGAGCATCTTTATCCTCTTCCTCTCTCTCTCGTCTCTTATCTTTTTCAATTTTCAATGTCTCTAATTATTTAAATCTCTAAGAGCATCTTTATCCTCTTCCTCTCTCTCTCGTCTCTTATCTTTTTCAATTTTCAATGTCTCTAATTATTTAAATCTCTAAGAGCATCTTTATCCTCTTCCTCTCTCTCTCGTCTCTTATCTTTTTCAATTTTCAATGTCTCTAATTATTTAAATCTCTAAGAGCATCTTTATCCTCTTCCTCTCTCTCTCGTCTCTTATCTTTTTCAATTTTCAATGTCTCTAATTATTTAAATCTCTAAGAGCATCTTTATCCTCTTCCTCTCTCTCTCGTCTCTTATCTTTTTCAATTTTCAATGTCTCTAATTATTTAAATCTCTAAGAGCATCTTTATCCTCTTCCTCTCTCTCTCGTCTCTTATCTTTTTCAATTTTCAATGTCTCTAATTATTTAAATCTCTAAGAGCATCTTTATCCTCTTCCTCTCTCTCTCGTCTCTTATCTTTTTCAATTTTCAATGTCTCTAATTATTTAAATCTCTAAGAGCATCTTTATCCTCTTCCTCTCTCTCTCGTCTCTTATCTTTTTCAATTTTCAATGTCTCTAATTATTTAAATCTCTAAGAGCATCTTTATCCTCTTCCTCTCTCTCTCGTCTCTTATCTTTTTCAATTTTCAATGTCTCTAATTATTTAAATCTCTAAGAGCATCTTTATCCTCTTCCTCTCTCTCTCGTCTCTTATCTTTTTCAATTTTCAATGTCTCTAATTATTTAAATCTCTAAGAGCATCTTTATCCTCTTCCTCTCTCTCTCGTCTCTTATCTTTTTCAATTTTCAATGTCTCTAATTATTTAAATCTCTAAGAGCATCTTTATCCTCTTCCTCTCTCTCTCGTCTCTTATCTTTTTCAATTTTCAATGTCTCTAATTATTTAAATCTCTAAGAGCATCTTTATCCTCTTCCTCTCTCTCTCGTCTCTTATCTTTTTCAATTTTCAATGTCTCTAATTATTTAAATCTCTAAGAGCATCTTTATCCTCTTCCTCTCTCTCTCGTCTCTTATCTTTTTCAATTTTCAATGTCTCTAATTATTTAAATCTCTAAGAGCATCTTTATCCTCTTCCTCTCTCTCTCGTCTCTTATCTTTTTCAATTTTCAATGTCTCTAATTATTTAAATCTCTAAGAGCATCTTTATCCTCTTCCTCTCTCTCTCGTCTCTTATCTTTTTCAATTTTCAATGTCTCTAATTATTTAAATCTCTAAGAGCATCTTTATCCTCTTCCTCTCTCTCTCGTCTCTTATCTTTTTCAATTTTCAATGTCTCTAATTATTTAAATCTCTAAGAGCATCTTTATCCTCTTCCTCTCTCTCTCGTCTCTTATCTTTTTCAATTTTCAATGTCTCTAATTATTTAAATCTCTAAGAGCATCTTTATCCTCTTCCTCTCTCTCTCGTCTCTTATCTTTTTCAATTTTCAATGTCTCTAATTATTTAAATCTCTAAGAGCATCTTTATCCTCTTCCTCTCTCTCTCGTCTCTTATCTTTTTCAATTTTCAATGTCTCTAATTATTTAAATCTCTAAGAGCATCTTTATCCTCTTCCTCTCTCTCTCGTCTCTTATCTTTTTCAATTTTCAATGTCTCTAATTATTTAAATCTCTAAGAGCATCTTTATCCTCTTCCTCTCTCTCTCGTCTCTTATCTTTTTCAATTTTCAATGTCTCTAATTATTTAAATCTCTAAGAGCATCTTTATCCTCTTCCTCTCTCTCTCGTCTCTTATCTTTTTCAATTTTCAATGTCTCTAATTATTTAAATCTCTAAGAGCATCTTTATCCTCTTCCTCTCTCTCTCGTCTCTTATCTTTTTCAATTTTCAATGTCTCTAATTATTTAAATCTCTAAGAGCATCTTTATCCTCTTCCTCTCTCTCTCGTCTCTTATCTTTTTCAATTTTCAATGTCTCTAATTATTTAAATCTCTAAGAGCATCTTTATCCTCTTCCTCTCTCTCTCGTCTCTTATCTTTTTCAATTTTCAATGTCTCTAATTATTTAAATCTCTAAGAGCATCTTTATCCTCTTCCTCTCTCTCTCGTCTCTTATCTTTTTCAATTTTCAATGTCTCTAATTATTTAAATCTCTAAGAGCATCTTTATCCTCTTCCTCTCTCTCTCGTCTCTTATCTTTTTCAATTTTCAATGTCTCTAATTATTTAAATCTCTAAGAGCATCTTTATCCTCTTCCTCTCTCTCTCGTCTCTTATCTTTTTCAATTTTCAATGTCTCTAATTATTTAAATCTCTAAGAGCATCTTTATCCTCTTCCTCTCTCTCTCGTCTCTTATCTTTTTCAATTTTCAATGTCTCTAATTATTTAAATCTCTAAGAGCATCTTTATCCTCTTCCTCTCTCTCTCGTCTCTTATCTTTTTCAATTTTCAATGTCTCTAATTATTTAAATCTCTAAGAGCATCTTTATCCTCTTCCTCTCTCTCTCGTCTCTTATCTTTTTCAATTTTCAATGTCTCTAATTATTTAAATCTCTAAGAGCATCTTTATCCTCTTCCTCTCTCTCTCGTCTCTTATCTTTTTCAATTTTCAATGTCTCTAATTATTTAAATCTCTAAGAGCATCTTTATCCTCTTCCTCTCTCTCTCGTCTCTTATCTTTTTCAATTTTCAATGTCTCTAATTATTTAAATCTCTAAGAGCATCTTTATCCTCTTCCTCTCTCTCTCGTCTCTTATCTTTTTCAATTTTCAATGTCTCTAATTATTTAAATCTCTAAGAGCATCTTTATCCTCTTCCTCTCTCTCTCGTCTCTTATCTTTTTCAATTTTCAATGTCTCTAATTATTTAAATCTCTAAGAGCATCTTTATCCTCTTCCTCTCTCTCTCGTCTCTTATCTTTTTCAATTTTCAATGTCTCTAATTATTTAAATCTCTAAGAGCATCTTTATCCTCTTCCTCTCTCTCTCGTCTCTTATCTTTTTCAATTTTCAATGTCTCTAATTATTTAAATCTCTAAGAGCATCTTTATCCTCTTCCTCTCTCTCTCGTCTCTTATCTTTTTCAATTTTCAATGTCTCTAATTATTTAAATCTCTAAGAGCATCTTTATCCTCTTCCTCTCTCTCTCGTCTCTTATCTTTTTCAATTTTCAATGTCTCTAATTATTTAAATCTCTAAGAGCATCTTTATCCTCTTCCTCTCTCTCTCGTCTCTTATCTTTTTCAATTTTCAATGTCTCTAATTATTTAAATCTCTAAGAGCATCTTTATCCTCTTCCTCTCTCTCTCGTCTCTTATCTTTTTCAATTTTCAATGTCTCTAATTATTTAAATCTCTAAGAGCATCTTTATCCTCTTCCTCTCTCTCTCGTCTCTTATCTTTTTCAATTTTCAATGTCTCTAATTATTTAAATCTCTAAGAGCATCTTTATCCTCTTCCTCTCTCTCTCGTCTCTTATCTTTTTCAATTTTCAATGTCTCTAATTATTTAAATCTCTAAGAGCATCTTTATCCTCTTCCTCTCTCTCTCGTCTCTTATCTTTTTCAATTTTCAATGTCTCTAATTATTTAAATCTCTAAGAGCATCTTTATCCTCTTCCTCTCTCTCTCGTCTCTTATCTTTTTCAATTTTCAATGTCTCTAATTATTTAAATCTCTAAGAGCATCTTTATCCTCTTCCTCTCTCTCTCGTCTCTTATCTTTTTCAATTTTCAATGTCTCTAATTATTTAAATCTCTAAGAGCATCTTTATCCTCTTCCTCTCTCTCTCGTCTCTTATCTTTTTCAATTTTCAATGTCTCTAATTATTTAAATCTCTAAGAGCATCTTTATCCTCTTCCTCTCTCTCTCGTCTCTTATCTTTTTCAATTTTCAATGTCTCTAATTATTTAAATCTCTAAGAGCATCTTTATCCTCTTCCTCTCTCTCTCGTCTCTTATCTTTTTCAATTTTCAATGTCTCTAATTATTTAAATCTCTAAGAGCATCTTTATCCTCTTCCTCTCTCTCTCGTCTCTTATCTTTTTCAATTTTCAATGTCTCTAATTATTTAAATCTCTAAGAGCATCTTTATCCTCTTCCTCTCTCTCTCGTCTCTTATCTTTTTCAATTTTCAATGTCTCTAATTATTTAAATCTCTAAGAGCATCTTTATCCTCTTCCTCTCTCTCTCGTCTCTTATCTTTTTCAATTTTCAATGTCTCTAATTATTTAAATCTCTAAGAGCATCTTTATCCTCTTCCTCTCTCTCTCGTCTCTTATCTTTTTCAATTTTCAATGTCTCTAATTATTTAAATCTCTAAGAGCATCTTTATCCTCTTCCTCTCTCTCTCGTCTCTTATCTTTTTCAATTTTCAATGTCTCTAATTATTTAAATCTCTAAGAGCATCTTTATCCTCTTCCTCTCTCTCTCGTCTCTTATCTTTTTCAATTTTCAATGTCTCTAATTATTTAAATCTCTAAGAGCATCTTTATCCTCTTCCTCTCTCTCTCGTCTCTTATCTTTTTCAATTTTCAATGTCTCTAATTATTTAAATCTCTAAGAGCATCTTTATCCTCTTCCTCTCTCTCTCGTCTCTTATCTTTTTCAATTTTCAATGTCTCTAATTATTTAAATCTCTAAGAGCATCTTTATCCTCTTCCTCTCTCTCTCGTCTCTTATCTTTTTCAATTTTCAATGTCTCTAATTATTTAAATCTCTAAGAGCATCTTTATCCTCTTCCTCTCTCTCTCGTCTCTTATCTTTTTCAATTTTCAATGTCTCTAATTATTTAAATCTCTAAGAGCATCTTTATCCTCTTCCTCTCTCTCTCGTCTCTTATCTTTTTCAATTTTCAATGTCTCTAATTATTTAAATCTCTAAGAGCATCTTTATCCTCTTCCTCTCTCTCTCGTCTCTTATCTTTTTCAATTTTCAATGTCTCTAATTATTTAAATCTCTAAGAGCATCTTTATCCTCTTCCTCTCTCTCTCGTCTCTTATCTTTTTCAATTTTCAATGTCTCTAATTATTTAAATCTCTAAGAGCATCTTTATCCTCTTCCTCTCTCTCTCGTCTCTTATCTTTTTCAATTTTCAATGTCTCTAATTATTTAAATCTCTAAGAGCATCTTTATCCTCTTCCTCTCTCTCTCGTCTCTTATCTTTTTCAATTTTCAATGTCTCTAATTATTTAAATCTCTAAGAGCATCTTTATCCTCTTCCTCTCTCTCTCGTCTCTTATCTTTTTCAATTTTCAATGTCTCTAATTATTTAAATCTCTAAGAGCATCTTTATCCTCTTCCTCTCTCTCTCGTCTCTTATCTTTTTCAATTTTCAATGTCTCTAATTATTTAAATCTCTAAGAGCATCTTTATCCTCTTCCTCTCTCTCTCGTCTCTTATCTTTTTCAATTTTCAATGTCTCTAATTATTTAAATCTCTAAGAGCATCTTTATCCTCTTCCTCTCTCTCTCGTCTCTTATCTTTTTCAATTTTCAATGTCTCTAATTATTTAAATCTCTAAGAGCATCTTTATCCTCTTCCTCTCTCTCTCGTCTCTTATCTTTTTCAATTTTCAATGTCTCTAATTATTTAAATCTCTAAGAGCATCTTTATCCTCTTCCTCTCTCTCTCGTCTCTTATCTTTTTCAATTTTCAATGTCTCTAATTATTTAAATCTCTAAGAGCATCTTTATCCTCTTCCTCTCTCTCTCGTCTCTTATCTTTTTCAATTTTCAATGTCTCTAATTATTTAAATCTCTAAGAGCATCTTTATCCTCTTCCTCTCTCTCTCGTCTCTTATCTTTTTCAATTTTCAATGTCTCTAATTATTTAAATCTCTAAGAGCATCTTTATCCTCTTCCTCTCTCTCTCGTCTCTTATCTTTTTCAATTTTCAATGTCTCTAATTATTTAAATCTCTAAGAGCATCTTTATCCTCTTCCTCTCTCTCTCGTCTCTTATCTTTTTCAATTTTCAATGTCTCTAATTATTTAAATCTCTAAGAGCATCTTTATCCTCTTCCTCTCTCTCTCGTCTCTTATCTTTTTCAATTTTCAATGTCTCTAATTATTTAAATCTCTAAGAGCATCTTTATCCTCTTCCTCTCTCTCTCGTCTCTTATCTTTTTCAATTTTCAATGTCTCTAATTATTTAAATCTCTAAGAGCATCTTTATCCTCTTCCTCTCTCTCTCGTCTCTTATCTTTTTCAATTTTCAATGTCTCTAATTATTTAAATCTCTAAGAGCATCTTTATCCTCTTCCTCTCTCTCTCGTCTCTTATCTTTTTCAATTTTCAATGTCTCTAATTATTTAAATCTCTAAGAGCATCTTTATCCTCTTCCTCTCTCTCTCGTCTCTTATCTTTTTCAATTTTCAATGTCTCTAATTATTTAAATCTCTAAGAGCATCTTTATCCTCTTCCTCTCTCTCTCGTCTCTTATCTTTTTCAATTTTCAATGTCTCTAATTATTTAAATCTCTAAGAGCATCTTTATCCTCTTCCTCTCTCTCTCGTCTCTTATCTTTTTCAATTTTCAATGTCTCTAATTATTTAAATCTCTAAGAGCATCTTTATCCTCTTCCTCTCTCTCTCGTCTCTTATCTTTTTCAATTTTCAATGTCTCTAATTATTTAAATCTCTAAGAGCATCTTTATCCTCTTCCTCTCTCTCTCGTCTCTTATCTTTTTCAATTTTCAATGTCTCTAATTATTTAAATCTCTAAGAGCATCTTTATCCTCTTCCTCTCTCTCTCGTCTCTTATCTTTTTCAATTTTCAATGTCTCTAATTATTTAAATCTCTAAGAGCATCTTTATCCTCTTCCTCTCTCTCTCGTCTCTTATCTTTTTCAATTTTCAATGTCTCTAATTATTTAAATCTCTAAGAGCATCTTTATCCTCTTCCTCTCTCTCTCGTCTCTTATCTTTTTCAATTTTCAATGTCTCTAATTATTTAAATCTCTAAGAGCATCTTTATCCTCTTCCTCTCTCTCTCGTCTCTTATCTTTTTCAATTTTCAATGTCTCTAATTATTTAAATCTCTAAGAGCATCTTTATCCTCTTCCTCTCTCTCTCGTCTCTTATCTTTTTCAATTTTCAATGTCTCTAATTATTTAAATCTCTAAGAGCATCTTTATCCTCTTCCTCTCTCTCTCGTCTCTTATCTTTTTCAATTTTCAATGTCTCTAATTATTTAAATCTCTAAGAGCATCTTTATCCTCTTCCTCTCTCTCTCGTCTCTTATCTTTTTCAATTTTCAATGTCTCTAATTATTTAAATCTCTAAGAGCATCTTTATCCTCTTCCTCTCTCTCTCGTCTCTTATCTTTTTCAATTTTCAATGTCTCTAATTATTTAAATCTCTAAGAGCATCTTTATCCTCTTCCTCTCTCTCTCGTCTCTTATCTTTTTCAATTTTCAATGTCTCTAATTATTTAAATCTCTAAGAGCATCTTTATCCTCTTCCTCTCTCTCTCGTCTCTTATCTTTTTCAATTTTCAATGTCTCTAATTATTTAAATCTCTAAGAGCATCTTTATCCTCTTCCTCTCTCTCTCGTCTCTTATCTTTTTCAATTTTCAATGTCTCTAATTATTTAAATCTCTAAGAGCATCTTTATCCTCTTCCTCTCTCTCTCGTCTCTTATCTTTTTCAATTTTCAATGTCTCTAATTATTTAAATCTCTAAGAGCATCTTTATCCTCTTCCTCTCTCTCTCGTCTCTTATCTTTTTCAATTTTCAATGTCTCTAATTATTTAAATCTCTAAGAGCATCTTTATCCTCTTCCTCTCTCTCTCGTCTCTTATCTTTTTCAATTTTCAATGTCTCTAATTATTTAAATCTCTAAGAGCATCTTTATCCTCTTCCTCTCTCTCTCGTCTCTTATCTTTTTCAATTTTCAATGTCTCTAATTATTTAAATCTCATCCCTATCTCATTATTTATTTAAACAATTGGAACTTTGATAGATAATTTAAAATTTATTTCACTATAAAATTTGTATGAATTTTCTTTTATTTTTATTAATTTTGTATATTTGTTAGAAGTTTATAAAAATTTTGTAAAATCTCATGTTTAAAGATGAGATTTGGTAGTGGGATTTGATGTATATAATTAACTTATAAGTTTAGAAAAACTCATTCAAATTACAAATTCAAAAAGTATTTGACTTTTTAAGTACTTCATGACAATTTAAGAATTCAAAATATATCATATGAATACCTTGAGACTTTTATGGACATTTAATAATTTATTAGAAATTTCAATTAAATACCTCAACACTTTTATAAGTTTTAAAATATTTTAATTAAATACACCAGGATTTTAAAATTTTTAAAATGTCTTTAAAAGTTCTAAATGAATACACCCCCTTCATTTATCAATCATACTCCCAAACTTATATTTTATAGGTTTCACATGTTTCACACTTATTTTATATATTTTTCAAATTTCAATACTATTTCTATATATTTATTAAATCTATTTAATTATTTTATTATATATATGTATATTATAATATTAGTTTATAATTATTTAAAATAAATATTTTGAATACATATGATATTATAATAAGAACATGTTAGAAACTATTACAACTCTGAGTCGAGCACAAAAAAAAAGAAATTGTAATAATCACTAAAATTGGAAAATAAAACAAAGAAAAATAATAAGTCGAGTCGAGAAGATCTCTTTCCGCAAAACGAATTTGCCCCGATAGTGCCCTTCGGTTTTGGCAAATCGTTCCCAAAGATAAAACGACTTACGTCTCTGGTATAACAGCACCGTTAATACCAAAGCTCCGGCGAACTGGTCGAAAGTGGACTGAGCTATGAAAAACAGAAAAGACAGAATGCAGAAAGATAATATGCTGTGTTATGAACGTGGACTGGTTCAGCGTGCAAATACATTGCATGTTTGAATTCAAATGTTTGGGAACGTCTGACTTTTGACCTGAACGGTCAGGTAGCCGTTTTCGTAACGATCAGAGCTTTTCAGGTGCGTGTAGGTTCAAAAAAGAAATCAGAGTTGAACCAGAACCTGAACTCCACACGGACTAGCCAATTCGGACCAATTGCCCAAGACCCAAGTCCCAGGCCTAGAGCCCAGGACCGAGGTCCGAGATCCGAGGTCCGGGTCCGGGACCGGGCTCGGATCCGCTTGACTTCGCCGAAGGCGGACTGGCGAACCCAAGTCCAAGAGCCCGCGTGAGCTTCGTTTACACAAAGCTCACAACACTCTCTGGCTCAATTGATGTACATTAAATAAATATAATCATTTTTAAACTCTCTTCCACATTGACTAACATTCAATGTGGGATAACCGATAAAGCATAAAAGCACCCATTCAACTTCCAAACACCATTTCTCACTCACCAATAAATGGATTTGAAAATTTCAAAAAGCTATAATTATCTACACGACACGTAGATTAAGCTTATACAATTCGTTAACACGAATTTACGCTGTACCATTAAATTAGAATTAATCCAATTTACAATAATCCCCCACATGAGTGAGAAACTAGGAAAACGTAATGCATGAATGCAAATACATAGCTCAGTCCTTAAGAGACAATAGAGAATAGAGATAGGTGGCTTGTGGCCTTAAACCCTCCTTAATTAATACTACCGAGCATACCGGCTGATTAGTGAATATAATTCCTAAACGATTCCCCTTTGTGTATACTAGACAATAGTACCAACCCACTAAGGTCTCAGAATTCTTCCGTTCTCACGTTTGTGTCCGTTTCTGGCCATGGACAACTTCTTTGGATTCATAAGCTTCAGTAGAAGCGGCCCACACTTATCGCTTACATAGGTGATTCTTCAAATCAGCATTCTGTCATACTCAAGTCAAAGACCTGCACAAGAATCATTAAAAATAAGAGATTTAACCTCACCACGCGACAGATTATAAACTCTACTTTTGCATTAAGGAATAGGGTCGTAGAGTTTTACTTACCCAGACTTTTGCAGTTTAGTTTTCCCATTGAACCAAGTTTGTGGGATCTCCACTCATCATGGTTGGGTTTCCACTACAATCATCTTTAAGATGTGGATTTCACTCCCATTCCTTCAAGCAACTTGTACATCTGATCTCGAACTATGTTCTTAGTGAATGGATCCGCTAGATTATCTATCGACCTTACGTAGTCAACTGAGATAATCCCACTCGATAACAGATTTCTTACGGTGTTATGTCTCTGACGAATATGTCGAGACTTACCGTTATACAAACCACTTCTTGCCCTTCCAATAGCAGCTTGACTATCGCAGTGAAGCATAACCGGCGGCACGGGTTTCTCCCAACATGGAATATCTTCTAAGAAGTTACGAAGCCATTCTGCTTCTTCACCTGCTTTGTCCAAAGCGATAAACTCAGATTCCATGGTGGATCGGGTTATACATGTATGTTTAGTGGATCTCCAAGAAACAGCTCCTCCCCCTATTACAAACACATATCCACTTGTAGACAATGAGTCATTTGTGTCGGATATCCAGTTTGTATTACAGTAACCTTCACGTATCCTGGGGTATCTTCCATAATGTAGCCCAAACTTTTGAGTATACTTTAAGTATCTCAAAACTCTCACAAGCGCTTTCCAGTGTTCTCCACTTGGGTTGCTTGTATATCGACTCAGTTTGTTTACCGAGCAAGCTAGATCAGGTCTTGTACAGTTGGAGATGTACATCAAACATCCAATGATTCTAGCATATTCCTTTTGAGCAACAGGATCGCCTCTGTTCTTACTCAAGTGAACGTCGAGTTCCATAGGTGTCTTTGCTGGAAGACTATCGTGTGCATTGAATTTCTTGATCACTTTCTCAATGTAATGAGATTGTGATA
>BMAC01000896.1:169217-188198 GCA_014905375.1 Phtheirospermum japonicum | reverse complement strand
CGGTGTTAAGCACCCACAAGGAAGCAATTGGATGGAGCATCAGCGACATCAAAGGAATAAGCCCAGTGACGTGCATGCATAGAATCGAGATGGAAACCGATGCCAGGCCTGTGAGGGACAGTCAACGGAGACTGACGCCCACGCTTTACGAGGTGGTCAAGAAAGAAATTTTTAAGCTTAAAGACGAAGGAATCATTTCGCCATCTCCGACAGCAAATGGGTGAGCCCAATCCACGTGGTTCCAAAGAAAGGAGGTATCACCATCGCCGAAAATGAAAAGGGAGAGATAGTGCCAACCCGTCTAACTACCGGATGGCGTATGTGCATCAATTATAGGAAGTTGAATGCGGCCACTCGGAAGGATCATTTTCCTCTACCGTTCATCGACCAACTCCTGGACAAACTTGCAGGACACGAATTTTACTGCTTTTTGGATGGCCTATCGGGATACTACCAAGTGGCCATCGCTCCGGAAGATCAGAGCAAGACGACGTTCACATGCCCCTTTGGCACTTTCGCTTTTCGAAGGATGCCCTTTGGCCTGTGCAACGCACCAGCGACTTTTCAAAGGTGCATGCTCTCAATTTTCAGTGATTTTATTGATGATTTTCTTGAGGTTTTGATGGATGATTTTTCGATTTTTGGGTCATCTTTTGATCATTGTTTGTATAATTTGTCAAGAGTTCTAGAACGATGCATTGAGAAAAATCTAACTTTGAGTTGGGAGAAATCCCATTTTATGGTGAAAAGTGGCACTGTTCTAGGCCATGTTGTTTCTGAAAAAGGACTGGAGGTTGATAAGGCAAAAATTGATGTAATTGAAACTCTCCCTCCGCCTCTAGATGTTAAGGGGATTAGGAGTTTTCTTGGTCATGCAGGCTTTTATAGACGGTTTATCAAAAAAATTTCAAAAATAAGTCGTCCACTTTGCAAACTTTTGACTTTAGATACTCCTTTCATTTTTAATGAAGAATGTTTGAATGCGTTTAATGAGTTAAAAGCGAGTCTTACGTCTGCCCCTGTGGTTGTTGCTCCAGATTGGACCTTACCCTTTGAAATTATGTGTGATGCTTCTAATGAGGCGGTAGGGTCCGTTTTGGGACAACGTGTGGAAAAATTGCTTAGAGTTATTTACTATGCTAGTTATATGCTAAACGATGCTCAACGTAATTATACCACAACTGAAAAAGAGCTATTGGCGGTTGTGTTTTCGCTTGACAAATTTAGACCGTATATAGTTGGAGCTAAGGTAATTGTACATACTGATCATGCTGCCTTACGACATTTGTTTTCAAAACCGCAAAGTAAGCCACGTCTTATTAGGTGGATTTTGTTGCTACAAGAATTTGATGTAGAAATAAAGGATAGACGAGGTTGTGAAAATGTTGTGGCGGATCACTTGTCTAGAATGGTAGTTGAGGAGAATGAGGGGGAGAAATTTATGATTAATGATCTTTTTCCTTATGAAAATATTTTTAATCTTGAGAAATTAGTCACCCCTTGGTATGCTGATATTGTGAATTTTCTTGTTTGCAAAATTGTGCCTAACCATTTATCCTACCAAGAAAGGAAGAGATTTTTGAATAAATGCAGGGACTACTTTTGGGATGACCCCGACGTTTTTAAACGCTGCAAAGATGGTCTAAATAGGAGGTGTGTTCCGAACGACAAAATGGGAAGCATTCTCCAATTCTGCCATGACCTTGGAGGGCATTTTGGAGCTCAAAAGACGGCGTTCAAAGTGTTACAAGCCGGATTTTATTGGCCAAGTCTATTTGCTGATGCGTTTGAATACTGCAAAACTTGTGACAACTGCCAACGGACCGGAAACATAGCTAAGCGAGACGAAATGCCCCAGGTACCCAACCAAGTGGTGGAGATTTTTGATGTTTGGGGGATAGACTTTATGGGACCCTTCCCTAAGAGTGGAGATTTTGAGTACATCCTTGTTGGCGTCGACTACGTGTCAAAATGGGTGGAAGCCATTCCTACTCGAAGAGCTAATGCAGAAGTAGTTCTCAAATTCCTCAAAGAAAACATTTTCAGTAGATTCGGGGTGCCGAAATCGATAATAAGTGATGGAGGGAGCCATTTTTGTAACAAGCCTTTCGAAAAGTTGATGAAGAAGTATGGGGTTCGACATAAGGTAGCTACGCCTTACCACCCTCAAACGTCTGGTCAAGTCGAAACGAGCAACCGTCAGCTTAAAGCCATTCTCGAGAAAACAGTCGGGCCGAGTCGAAAGGATTGGGCTGTCAAACTTATCGACGCACTGTGGGCATACCGAACAGCCTACAAGACAGTGCTTGGAATGAGCCCTTTTCGCCTAGTCTATGGGAAGGCTTGCCATTTGCCCGTTGAGATAGAACATCGAGCTGGTTGGGCAATTCGAAAATTGAATATGAATTATGACGAGGCTGGCCAGTATAGGAAGTTGGAACTAACTGAACTTGAGGAGATAAGAAACGAGTCCTATGAAACTGCATGGAGGAAAAAGAAGATGACCAAAGTCTACCATGACCGGAAACTCGTCAACAAACATTTGGAGGTAGGTAAGTTAGCCCTAGTTTTTAACTCACGGTTTAAACTCTTTCCAGGGAAACTAAAATCAAAGTGGAGTGGACCGTTCGTGATAAAACAAATCAACGAGTTTGGCGCTGTTACCCTTTGCGATGAGAAGCGAAACTCAACATTTCAAGTTAATGGGCACCGAGTGAAGTTGTACCGTGACGGAGAGTCAACAAATCAAGATCGCGAAGAATGGGCGGTGGAAGACCCACCTCCGCTGGCAATTTAATCACGGAACAATTGCGTCGAGCAAACGACGTTAAACGATGCGCTTCTTGGGAGGCTACCCAAGCTACTGTATTTTCTTTATTTTTAATTTTCTTTTATTTTATTTATTTCTTTTTCTCTATTTTCTGTAAGTTTTTGAACAGGATTTGAGTCAGGGATAAGTCCAAATGCATTTTGAAGAAAGGAGAATCGCTAAAATCAACCTGCAGCCGCGTCGACCGACGCAGCATCGACGCGTCCCGGGCGCACGCGTCGACTGACGCGGCAACGACGCGGGAACGAAGCTGCCTGGGCACGCGCGTCGACCGACGCAGCGTCGACGCGGCGCCGACGCCACCTGTACGCGTGAGAAAATTTTGGTAAGTTTTAGCTGCGATTTTTGGGAGTTTTATTCTAAATAGGAGAGTGGATTTAAGGGATTTATTTGCACGAAATTTTTCAAGATTTGGGGCAAGATCTTGTGTCTTTTTGGAATATAATTAGATAAGGAAACTAAATATCTTCTCCCTTATCTTGAGTTGGAGTGAATTTAGGATTCCTATTTTTAAGTTCTTTTGACACCTTTATAAACCCAACCCCCCCACTCTTAATCTCACTATTTTCGAGGCTTTTCATCTCTTTCTCCCCCCAAATTACTTTCGCTCCCTCTCCCTCTTCCTTACCATGAGGCCGATTGCAAGAAACACCAAGAACCACGAGAAAAGGTGGATGTTGAGGGAGGAACACGTCAAGAAGGTGGACCAGCTACATGATGAGGTCGAGAAGGTGAACGATTTGGTCGGAAATTATCAGTTGGATGAGGTTCACTATACCCTCCAACTCGAAGCTTTTAAGCAGCAATTGGGAAGGGAGGAGGCAATCAACGATGGGTTGAGGGACATGAACCTTCAACTAAGGACCACCATTCAACGCTTGAGGGGGATTGAGCACGACCTCGCACAGCAAAGGGAGGACCTTGACGAACGCACCTTGACCAAAGACGAGCTCCGAGACGCACTTCTCCTAGCTCGAGAGACGATTGCCACCTTGACTAAGAGCAACGATATGATGGTGTGGGAAATGATGAGTTTAGCGGGGGAGAACGATGTGAAGGACAAGCGCCTGAAGGAAGCGGAGGCCGAGATGATTGATATAAAGGAGGCGGCGGCCGAGATAGCGATGGTGACTCAAGATAGCATACGTTTATTAGAACGTAACCATACACTCCGTGGGGAGAAAGTTGCCCTTTTGCAGCGAATTGAGGAGTTGGAGGCCTACATCGAGGAGTTCAATGTGCGGACTAAGGAGAACGAGGGGAGTTTGGATTTTTGGAAGCGACGTTTGAATGAGGCTAGCGAGAAGATCATCGCGTTAGAGCTTTTGGGCCCCAAATTCCCTTAGAATCTTAGGGGCTTTCCATTATTTATCTATTTATGTTTTTCCATTATCGAGTCGTGGAATTGTCCTTCCATCTTATCCTGTTTCGTTTCAATTTCGTTTAATTCGGTTGTCTACGTATTTTATTTTAGCAATAAATAAAATTTTAGTTCTCGTACGCCTTGCTCTTTCATAATTCTTGCACCATGGACGTTTTTATTTTCTGAGATTGTGCAGTTTTCCATGGTTCATTATCACTTATAACAAGGGGCCAATCGCTGGAATACGGACGGTAACATTTTTCTCGCCGCCCTGCTGTCGCGTCGACCGACGCTAGCATCGACACATCGTCGACGCACTGCTGACTCGCGTCAGTCGACGCCTTGTCGCCGCCGCCTGCGCTTCGTGATTAGGGGCGCCCTGGGCGGAACCTTCGATGGTCGTTTCATTCGATCATTTGCTAAGGGGCGGTGGCAACGATCTAATATATTTATTATTGCTAATTCTTCTTTATTTTATTTTATTTTTGTTTTGCTTTGAGGACAAATCCATTCACACGGCCCTGGGAACGTAAGTTGCACAACTTCAATGAACATGACTCGACCATTCATTTCAGGGACGTTCTCTTACCCTTCCTTTGTTTGATTTGCTTTTCTTTATATTTATGGCAATCAGGGGATTGTCGGTTTTTCAAGAGGGGGGGATGGTTGAGTATGATTATTGTGCAAATTTACGTGATTGTGTTGGCTATTTCTACGCTAAATTGTGTTTGTATGGCATGCCTGTCGAAGTTAGCTATTTATGAATTGAAGTTTTTGTCTTTGAGCGTGCATAAGTGCATAATTCTTTTCAAATTATTATTTATATATTATAAAATGGTACTTGGACGCAATTGATTTCACAAAAACTTTTAAAAACAGCATCAATTCAAAACTTTTTCATGCAAAAAGCCGGTGAGTAGCCTGAGTGTTTATCATCTTTGCAAGTACTTGATTGAGTTTTGATTTGAGATCTCTGTGAAACCGCTGAGTGTAGTTGACTTGGAAAATGAGGTTAAGGCACAAATAAAACCCTATTCCGGCCATTTCCATATATATTAGCCACTATAAATTCCGAATGAACCCCTCATAGCCAAATAATCCATGCCTATAGCCATGAGTGTTTTCGAGTCGACCCCTACAACCCATTAAAAGCGTGGGGTAGGAGTTCGTAATTTTTATTGGTTATTAGTGTTTTGGAGTTTTTATAAGGGAATTATGAATTTTTGTAATAAAGGATCACCATCCTTCAATTAAAAAAAAAGGGGACCCATAAAACAGAATTAGAGGGGGATAAGAAAAACGAAAATAAGAAGGATGGTGAATTGTGTTAGTCATTGCCTACGCGCTAATGAAGGCTTGTGTTTATTATTTATTTTATGAAGCCTAATGTTTAGAAGGCATGAGTTGTGTAAGAAGCGTGTTATAAGCTTCAATTTTGATTATGTGGCTTGAGCTACAAGTCGGTTTAGAGTATCGAGTTGAGAAATAGCCTATGATTAAAGGCTACAATATGAGTGTTTAGTGAGGTTTTAATTTTTGAACGAGGTGAAACGTATTGCTTCTTGATTAGAATAGGTTTGGTGAGTTATTGATCACGTTAGATCGTGAGTTAGCCACACGACTTATATTCCATACCCGTCCAAAGAGCCTTACATTACAACCCGAAAAGACCTTTTCCGATTATTTGTTCGACAACACACTTAATTTGCGATTGAAAAGAGATCGATTTTCGGTGCTTGTTTATTGTGCTTGTATTTGTATGAAATGAGCATATACACGTCCTATGCAGCGATGCTCGAGTGCTTTTGAGCGTACACCCATATGTTTTCCTTTTGTGAGGATGCATGAATTTAAGTTTGAAGAGACAATGTAATACGGGTGGAGCGTTTCAAGTTGCATTGCATGTACCTATATTTTCAAAATTATTTAAGTAGCATAGCACGACTCATTGCTTGGACTGATTTTCATTTCTTGCTATACTTTGAATTTATCGTTTGTTCGAGGACGAACAAACCAATTAAGCGTGGGGTAGTTTATTAGCACATATTTGTCCTTATTTTTAGTAGGTTTATAACTTGCTTTTCTTATTGTTTTTGGTATAAGTTGGGTAGTTTAAGCTCTATTTCGTATATTTGTACTCTCGGCTTATTTTACCGTGTTTTGATCTAGATTGATGCAAATAAGTGATTATTTGTGGTTTCTCACTTTACAGCTAAGTAACCGGACGAGTTCAGCGCATAATCGGATATTCACGAAATGGAGAACGAGCTTTCCGGCGAACGAGTAGCAAGCAGAAAGGAAGAGACGGGAGCAGGCGCGCAGCCGCGTCGACTGACGCAACCGTCGATGCTCCGTCGACGCGAGTCATGATCTGCGTCGGTCAACGCAGTGTCGACGCAACGTTGACGTTACCTGCTGAAGCGTCGATGTCGACGCATCTCTGTCGACGCAACGTCGACGTTACCTGCTGAAGCGTCGATGTCGACGCATCTCTGTCGACGCAGCGTCGACGCTACTTACTGAAGCGTCGATGTCGACACACACCGTCGACGCACCTGCCCAGCCGACGCATCTCTGTCGACGCCAGGCATGCGTCGGTCGATGCACCGTCAACGCTCCATCGACGCGACGGCCCAAAATCGGGAATTTTAGGGTTTCTTATGCTCCAAGTCAAGAGGTAATTTGGCACCGTTGGACGGGTATGAAATATATAAGTCGTGTGGCTAATCTCTCACCCAACCTAATCTAATCACGAAGCAATTCGCTTCACCTTGCTCAAAAATAAAAACCTTTCTTAACTCTCATAACTCAGCCTTTTAAATATAGTCTATTCTTCAACTCGCAAACCGTTAAAACTGACTCGCTCGCTCGAACCACTTAAATGAAATTGAAGCTTATATGTCACGCCCCATTTTCGAAAAGTGTAAATTTTGATTCTTTATAAATAAAACTTCTAAAATCAAGGGCGTGAGTTTTCAATAAATCACAATCACAATAAATTTGAACGGAAGCGTGAATAAAACTTAACATTCATTTAAAAATAGGAGATTCACTTAATGAATCAAAATAGTAGTACTCAACTATTCAAGGCGTTTTAAATAGAAACACAAGTCTCAAACTTTATTTTGAATTTGACATAAAATTAAAGATACCAATCCATAGAAAGAAAAATAAAATAGCATTGAAAATAACATCTTCGCATCCACCAAAACACTGTCTTTAAGTCCTTGTACATCTTGGTACCGCCAGGATGTGCAGTGTAAGGAGTACAATGGGCTTCTTTCAGAATTTCTTTCCTTAGACCTTCGTCTTTTGGAACACAAATCCTCCTTTCGTAAAATAAAGCTCCATCGTCTGCTAAAACAAAACCTTTGATGGTTCCTTTCCGCACTTTCTCCTTCATCTTGCTTATGAAACCATCTCGAGTTTGAGTTCCCTTGACCCTTTCTCTCAAAGTTGGTTGCACCACTAAGGATGTTAAGATCCCCTTCGTGTTCTTTGGAGGTATCACCATTTCGATCTTCATCTTGGCGAACTCCTCAACCAACTTATCTTGTTCGGACAGTAAACTCATCAGTCTTCCCTTACAACTCAACGCATCGGCTACCACATTCGCCTTCCCTGGATGGTAGCTAATGGTACAGTCGTAGTCCTTCACCAATTCCAACCATCTTCTTTGACGCATATTCAACTCCTTCTAAGTGAACAAATACTTCAAGCTCTTATGGTTGGTGAAAATCTCACACTTGCCTCCATACAAGTGGTGCCTCCAGATCTTCAAAGCATGTACTACAGCTGCGAGTTCCAAATCGTGCGTAGGGTAGTTCATCTCATGGGTTTTGAGTTGTCGTGACGCATAAGCCACTACTTTCCCATGTTGCATCAGGACGCAACCCAAACCTTGTTTCGACGCATCGCTATAAATAACGAAGTCCTTCGTTGGGTCGGGAATTGTCAAGACGGGTGCGGAAGTGAGCCTTCTCTTCACCTCTAGGAAACTCTCCTCGCACTTCGTGCTCCAAACAAACTTCTCCCATTTCCTCGTAATTCGATTCATCGGCACAGCTATCTTAGAAAATCCTTCAATAAATCTTCGATAGTAGCCTGCTAGACCAAGAAAACTGCGAACTTCACTCGCATTCGTGGGGGTGACCCATCCATTTATCGCTTCAACCTTAGATGGATCCACTTCTATCCCTTGAGCAGTGACGATGTGAACAAGGAACACTACTCGGTCCATCCAAAACTCACACTTACTAAATTTCGCATACAACTTCTCCTTGCGAAGTGTTCCCAACACTATTCGTAAGTGTTCATCGTGCTCTTCTTGACTCTTTGAAAAGATCAAGATATCGTCGATAAAGACTATGATGAACTTATCCAAGTAGGGGTGGAAAACCCTATTCATCAAATCCATGAATACTGCTGGAGCATTGCTTAGCCCGAAAGGCATCACAACAAACTCATAGTGTCTATATCTCGTCCTAAAAGCAGTCTTCGGAATGTCACTCTCTTTGATCTTCAACCGGTGATACCCCGACCTTAAGTCGATCTTAGAGAAGACACTTGCTCCTTTCAATTGATCGAATAAGTCTTCAATACGAGGTAATGGGTACTTGTTCTTTATTGTGAGTCGATTAAATTCTCTATAATCGATAAACATTCTCATTAACCCATCTTTCTTCTTAACAAAGAGGACCGGTGCTCCCCACGGTGAAACACTCGGTCGGACAAAACCTAAATCCAACAAATCTTGTATTTGTGCCTTTAGTTCTTGAAGTTCCTTCGGTGCCATCCTGTAAGGTGCCTTTGAGATAGGTGCTGCCCCTGGTGTCAAATCAATTGTGAACTCGACTTGACGACTGGGCGGTAATCCTGGTAACTCTTCCGGAAAAACATCCTTAAAATCTCGAACGATGGGCACTTCGTGCGGTGTCACCTCGACCGCTGGATTGCTCACCAAATTCACCAGGAAACCTTGGCATCTCTCTTTCTTCAATAGCTTCATGGCCTTCATTGCCGTTATCACTTGTGGCGCTTAGCCAAAGAAGAAACTCCCAAGGAAAACCGTGAAGAGGTTTCCAAAGGGAGGAAGAAGCGGGAATAGGGTTAATGAAGAAAACCCAACCCATTTCGAGCAAAAGACCGTTGAGGCTATGGATACGGTTTTCACCAACTTCTTCCAACGCCTTCAAGATAACGGTTTGGGGAATGGAGGCAACAACTCGAGAGCAGTGGATCAGTTCCGCCTTGTTGGTATGAGTTTACCAATCAAATCTATTGAGATTTCCTAGGTAGTCTCATAATATGGGGTGTTACAATCTACCCCCCTTAAACTCGTTACGTCCTCGTCGCGATTAAGTCATCTCATGATCCGTTACCAGGCGTTGGGATTCTAGAGGTGGCTCCTACGGGCTCAAAAGTTATAACCGTAGGCTATCCCGATCTTGGGCTCCCTCTACTGGGGCCTTCTCCCTCACGGGCTTTCCAAACGCATTGCAACCTTGTCCCGCATAGCACTTAGTTCCCGATTTTCGGGCTGGCAACCTGACTCTGATACCATTTGTAACGCCCCAGGATCGCCCTCCAGACCTGACGGTTAGCCCCACTGTACCGACAAGAGTCTTTTCTAGCGCGCTTTATCCTCACTCACGCGCACCCTGGATAGACTTCCCAGGGGGGTCACCCATCCCACCTCTACTCCAGGTCAAGCACGCTTAACTTTGGAGTTTCGATGAGAGGGCTTCCAGAAAAGAAGATGCACCTTGTTGGTATGAGTTTACCAATCAAATCTATTGAGCTTTCCTAGGTAGTCTCATAATTTGGGGTGTTACATTATAAATATGCTTCCTTACAACTCTTGCCTTCTAAACATTAGGCTCAATAAATAGTAAAACTCAAACCTTCACAAGCGCGTAGGCAATTAATCAACACTATCCACCATCCTTTTTTATCTTTTTCTCTTTTCCCTTTTTTATTTCCCCTTTCATTTTTTTAGGGACATCTTTTTCCTTGGATGGTGGTCCAAAATTACAAAAATTATAAATCCCTAATACAATTTCCATAACAGTATCAACCAGTAAAAACACGAACTCCTACCCCACGCTTTTAATGGGTTGTAGGGGTCTCAAAACACTCATGGCTAAAGGAAATGGATTATTTGGATATGCTTGGCTCATTCGAAATTTATAGTGGCTAAAATATATGAGTATGGCCAGAAATAGGTTTTATATGTGCCTTAACGTCATGTTCAAAGTCAACTACACACAGCGGTTTCAAAGAGATATCAAGACTGAAACGTATCCAAGTACATGCAAAGATGATGAACACTCAGGCTACTCACTGGCTTTTTGCATAAAAATTTTTGAATTGACGTTATTTTTAAGATTTTGTGAAATCAATTGCGTCCAAGTACCTCTTTACAATATATAAGTAATTTTTTTATAAAATTTATGCACTTATACACGCTCAAAGAACTAGAACAAATAATCATACATAGTCAACTCCGACAGGCAAGCCATACAAACACAATATCGCGCAGGAATAGCAATTAATCGCACTTAAGCAAATTATTATTATAGGCCAAGTATAAAATTTGCACAATTAATCAATATAAATCACACTCGACCACCCCCCTCTCTAAAAATCCCGGCAATCTCCTGATTGCAACAAATACATCAAAATAAAGAAAGGAAAAAGAAAACATCCCTGAAATAATAGTAGTCGAGCCGCTACCCGTCGGGTTGTGCAATTTGGCCTTGCTTCGATATGCGCGAGAAGATTGTCCTAAAAGAAAAACAAAACAAACAAAATAACAATATATTTTTTTTTTTGAATTTTAAAGTTTTCCAATTTTTTTTTTTGTTTTAAAGTTTAAATAAAGCACAAATAAAGATACACGACTTAGAACTCGCGGGAAACATTGTCGTCATCCTCGGGGTTCTCGTCAACATCCATTCCCGGTGTGGGATAAGCCGCCTCAAAATGCTCCTTGAGCTTTGAGATACGAGCACGCATCTTCTTCAAACTCCGACGGTTTTTCTCGTGATTGGCGTCCATCTTCTCGTCGATGATTTGGAGCTTATCAAACATCTTTAATTGAAATGCCCGATTTTCTTCGAAATAGTGCCCCCAATCGGGACTCGGGCCCGATGTAGAACGGCGGGCTTGCTCCATATCCTCATCGCCATCATCGTCATCATTGTGCGGTTGAGATGACGAACCTCCTCCTCTAGTGAAAGACCTCACTCGGGGTACCGGTGTACGCACAAGAGGCAATGAAGACGTCCCGAGTGGGCTAAGGCCGCTTTCGGCCGGGTCAAACCCGAAATCACGGGCGAGGCCGGTGATGTAAGGTGCGAAGGAGAGAAGTGGGGTCTTGCTACCGGTGTACCCTTCCTAACATTGTAGAATCCTAGCAAGACCAATGGGTACAAACGTACCGGACGACCATCGAGAAGACATTGTAGAACGTAGAGATCGGGTTTGGTCGCGTAAGTCGCCTCGTTTTTGAAAAGTATGATGTGGGCGAGGACCTTGTAAGAGACATAGAGGGCGTCGTCTTGAATTTTCGAACATGGAAAGCGCTTGCAATCGCCCGTGTTACCCCCGGTGATCATCCCCCAAAAAGAGGCTAAATCGAAGCCTTGAACTCCAACCGGGTGGTCTCCTACGGTCGGGAAACCAAATATATTACCGAAAATCTCCTCGTCCACAACAATATCATTCCCTCCTAGCCGACAAGAGAATGTCTCGTCATTCCGGATCCCCAAAGTGGAGAAATATTCGAGCATGAGTTCTCAAAAACCGGGTAGATGCATTTGGGCAAAATACCCACAACCGAGGCTATCCACATAGCGTGAAAGGTCGGTGTGGTGTTCCGAACCACCCGACGCCTCCTCCTCGAGTGCTTGAACGTTCAAAATTCGATGTGTAGCAAACCCCCATTTGCGGATGTTCTTGAATGTGTCCCCTTCTTTCTTGTCAAAAATTGGGAATGGTGCGCCGTATCTCCCCGAAATATCTTTGCGTTTACCCGCTCAAGACATTATCACACAATACGAAACGAACGGGATTGAGAAACCTTGAAGAATAAAACTTTTTGTTCTTTGGGGAATTTCGTCAAACATTTGGCGTGCGTGTTCAACCAACAAACTACTTAGGCAATTCTTGCACCAACAACTCCCAACACACAACCAAACAATGAATAATAAAGTCCCGAGATGATTACAAGCAAAGTACCTCGAAGATAGTAGTCGAATTCGCTTGTTTTCCAGAAGATTTTTCGAATTTGAACCTTGGCCCCTTAGTTGTTCCAACCCTTTGCAGCCCGTTTTTGAACACAAATTGACTTGCAAGAAGGTAAGTGTATTTTTCTGGGTTTTGTGGTTTCGTAGTGCTTGAGTTCCTGGAAATTTTTGAAAGACAAATTATTGCAAAAGAGAAAATAAAATAAGAAGTTAGAAAAGGAAGAAAAGTGAGAAGAGGGAAGAAGAAAGCTGTTTTAAGCGGATTTTCTGGGTTTCCCACGGGTCAAAACGTATGTGGGTCGGGTCGTGGGCCTAAAATCTAGTTTTTAAACGTTTCTGGGCCGGGTCTGGGTTCGTGTCGACGCCGCGTCAGTCGACGCGACAGAGACTGATTCTTCGGCACCTAACATCGACGTCGCGTCGACTGACGCGAGCATCCTCGGCGTCGACGCGGGCAGAATCCTTGGCGTTATTTCCTTCGCTCATTCGATCAATCCTCCTCTTCCGAGTTCTTCCATCTGTTCTAAACAAATAAAAATCAAAAATAAAAATTAAATAAAATGAAAATAAGGTACAAAAGGATACAAGTGCTCGGGTTGCCTCCCGAGAAGCGCAAATTTTAACTTCGCTTGCTCGACGCTATCTCGCTCGTTTAATTCCAGACGTTCGGTGGATCTCCAATCTCCACCAACTTGTGATCGCGAATTTTCTTTCTTCCGTCATGATAAGGCTTCAATCTATGCCTGTGAACTTGAGAAGTCAATTTACCGATCTCATCGTACAATGTGGCCACGCCGTACTCATCTAATTCTTTAATCGAGAAGGGTCTGCTCCACGAAGCTCCAAAATCGGCTGGGTCATACTTACGTTCGTGATTGTACAAAACTAATTCTCCAACCTCAAACTGCAAGTTTTTTACTGTACTCGTGCGAACCTCTTTTGATATCTTCTTATTTCTCGTCCACTCTTTGAGATACGCCTCGCCCTTATACATCTTGAAGGTAAAATTTCTGTTAGGGTCGAGGAAATCATGCCTTGGGTCATTTATTGGTGGTTTCGACTCCACCTTTTGCTCGAATTTATGTGGTCGCTCCTCATCAAAATTGTCTCCAAATTCAGCTACGATATCGTGTATGTCAATACCTAGCAATTCTATCAAATCTTCTCTACTTAAGTGCATATGATCATCGGACTTGTACTCTTTGCATGAATTGACTTGTTTATCCCTTTCCTTGATAGAAATTCCGGCGTCGTCTCCGTCGCCTAACTTGTTCAGAGTTGCGATTTCTTGTAATTAGTTGAAGCACGATGCAATGGGGTCAATGAACGAATCTTCCTCTTGCATAATAGGAGAGGGAGTGTTGTGAATATCCTTCAGAGAAAACGTAACTGTTTCGCCCAAAACTGACATTGTCATCCTTCCTTTATGAACATCAATCAGAGTATGAGAGGTAGCCATGAACGGGTGCCCCAATAAAATGGTGTGCTCGTTGCCTTCAGTCGGAACTTCACCAATGTCCATAACCACAAAATCAACTGGAAGTACGAGCTCTCCAACTTGCACGAGAACATCCTCAACTATACCCAAGGGTCGTTGAGTTGAACGATCAGCCAACTGTAGGCGCATTGTTGTCGGTTTGAGGGGTTCAAGATCAAATTCTTGATAAAGCGCATATGGCATTAGATTTATGCCTGCTCCAAGATCCAACATTCCTATTGCCTTCTTCCCATTTTCCAGTGAAATTGTTATGCAAAAACTGCCAGGATCGCGTTCCTTTGGTGGTAATGGTTTCTTGAAAACTGCGCTAACTCCCTTCGGTAACGGAACGTATTGAGTCATCGCCAAACGTCTCTCTCTCGAGGAAAGTTCCTTAAAAAACTTTATGTAGGCGGGCATCGTCTTGATTACTTCCAGAAGTGGTAGGTTTATGTTAACATTCTTCAAGAGGTTGTACAGCTCCATAAATTTCTTGTTCTCCCTTGCTGGACGTAACCGGCTCGGAAAAGGAACAGCATCTTTATATTGCATCGCTGATTACTTCGGTTGCGATGGTTCATCCTTGCCAGAGGTGTCGCTCGGAATTTTCCCTTGAATAGAACCAGGAACATATCTATTGGTGGATTTATGTAGCTTGTCCACTGGTTTAGAAATAATCTCCTCATCTTGGTCTTCTATGCCATTGTCGATCTTCTTTCCACTGCGTAGGACGTGAATCGCCGACGCTTGCTCTGGCTGACTTGGAAGCTTGTCCTTCTCCTTGTTTGACCTCCCAAAGTCAGTTGCTAATTGTCCCATAGTTCTTTCCATCCTATCCATGTTTTTAGCTAGATCATTCACAATTCCAGTGAGATGGTCAATTCCGCTCACCTTCTTTGAAAGTTCGTCAATCTTCGCATTCACTTTTGTAAGCCCTTCTCTATTACTGATCGTCTCAGCCACTTGATTTTGCTGCCAAACTAATAGCTGATCATTTGGTTGTGTTGTACTCAACGTCTGCCCTTGTGTATGAAAATTATTTTGTGACGGTAGTACTGGTGTTTGAGCATAATGTTGTGGGGGAAATTGCGGATCGGGCGGAATATGATTTGGATTGCCCGGGCCCCACTTGAAAAGAGGATTGTCACGTTGTGGTGTGTACTTCTTTTTATTCGAATAAATTTTGATCGCGTTAACCTCCTCTTGCTGCTCACTGTTGTTTGGACATGCGTCTGCTAAATGCTGGAGGGATCCACACTGGTTGCAATTTGCGGCCATCTTCTGTGCGGCAGCCTTGCTAGCTCCCTCGGCTTTCCAAGCAGCTAATTTCTCGTCGAAAATCTCTGCACATTTTGCCTTAACTAACTTGACATCATCTAAATCAGGATCGGGGATAGAAACTTCATTAACCCTTATTTTACGAGGTCGAGAGTTATTTTGTCTAGACTTTTCACTCTGCCTCTCCAACACCTCTCTTGCTTCGTTAGCCGTTAAATCTCCAAAATCTCCTCCCGCTGCTATCTCTACCTCTCGTTTCCCATGGTCTAATAAACCATCGAAATAGAACTGGTTAGTCATCTCTGGAGAATAGTTGTGATGGGGGCATGCTTGCAAAAGTGTCTTGTAGCGCTCCCACGTTTCATGAAAAAGTTCTCCATCTTGCTGTTCGAAAGTAGCAATTTGTCTCCGAAGATGCCCCGTTGTTTGGGCCGAATAGTAATGGTTTAGAAATTTCTCACTGATCATATCCCAGTCAATTAACGAACCAGGCTCTAAAGATAGTAGCCATGACTTCGCTTTGTCCTTCAAACTGTACGAAAAACAAATCATTTGCACTTCTTCTTGATTAAGGCCATGTACCACGAATCTGGCCAACTTCATCAACGAAATAATTTAAAAATGCCAAGGGGTCTTCATGTTCATTCCCATGAAAGGTTGGGAGTAGGTTGAGTTGATGTGGTTTAATTTCCACTGTCCTTGCTGTAGGTCCAAGAACGATGGCGGACCTAAAGGGTACAACCTTTGGACGTGCCAAGTCGCGCTGTCTAAGTGATCGATCTCCCCTTGGTTCTCCAACTCGATCATTAACTCTCTCGTAGTGGTCATGATGCGCGTAATGGTGCTCACGCTCATACCTCCTTCTGAAGTTATTTTGCTCGTAACCATGACCTTGATTCTCCAACCAATCATTCACGTGCCTTTGGTTATTAGCATACGCATTATGCTGCATAAAATCTTCATTCCTTATTGACACGTTCTCGAGGTTGTGTTGGCGAATAGCATTATTGTTCATCTCCTCGTTTGGCCTCATATTCGCCATGTTGGGTTGGTGATTGATCACGTTGTTCTGCCGGTTAATTCCTTCATTTTGTCCCACGTTTGCTCTGTTATTCTGATAATTAGCCCAAAAGACTCGTGGTAGTGGTTGTCCTTGCAAAACGATCGGCTCACTACCATACCCGTGTCGAATGGGACGGGGTGGTGATCTTGGTGGGGAATCGCCGTTTCGAATCGATTGTGCCATTAACATCATGTCGGGAGCTTGATCGCAAGCAAAATCGGTTGTTGTTGAGGAATTGTCCTCGGGAATAAAAATGGGTCTTGGTCTCGGTGGATTTGAACGGTGAATGTTGTTAATGAATGGCACAAGGTCTTGTTGAAGTGATCGCCTGCCTTGCATAAACTCAACAACACGTCAACGTATCAAATGGCAAAGGCCAAGAACGAAAATAAGAAATAAATATAGAAAATTAAAAGTAAACATAAAACGTCAAAAATAAAACGAAAAACATCTCAAATTCCTACTCGTTGCTTCCCCGGCAACGGCGCCAAAATTTTGATCCCAAACTTTGTGCACCCCGTTTTATAAATTAATTAAAAAGCACGTCAGTTTGCTCACAAGAGTACGAGGTAACTGCAGGGTGATGAGTTTGACTCAAGTCGTATCTCTCGAGGAAACAACAGTTCGGTCTTTTCGATGTTTTTCTCAATTACGAATAACATACATATACATTTGGGGGTTTAAATAGATCGCAACTCTCTGTTGCGTCGATGTAAGCCGCGTCAGTCGACGCAAGGTCGACGCTCCTGCCGAGCCAACGCGCGCGCCCAGACCGCATCACCACCGAGCACCTGCCCGCGTCAGTCGATGCACCGTCGACGCTCAGTCGACGCGACGGCCCAGAATTCGGGTTTTAGGGTTTCTTGTGCGCCAAGACTTGCAATATCTAAATAAACCCTCCTTATTTCAGATTTTGAGGGCATCATACGAGACAACACGCCTACCTAGGGTTCCTTAGCTCCAACACGCGCGCCCAGACCGCATCACCGCCGAGCACCTGCCCGCGTCAGTCGACGCACCGTCGACGCTCAGTCGACGCGACGGCCCAGAATTCGGGTTTTAGGGTTTCTTGTGCGCCAAGACTTGCAATATCTAAATAAACCCTCCTTATTTCGGATTTTGAGGGCATCATACGAGACAACACGCCTACCTAGGGTTCCTTAGCTAATAATAACAATAATTCCACGTCTCATAACGAGATTTGAAGACGGAGATCAAGGATCGAAGAACAACGCGTCCAAAACATCAAATTCGCGTTCGGGATTCCATCTTCGCCCAAGATCGACGTACACTCTCCGGAATAGCTGGGAGCTTTTAGTATTTTTAATAGTTACAATAAGTATTCTAAACTCTTAGTTAATTTAGTGGTTAATTTCTAGTTTAATTATTCGCTTAATCTCTTAGTTAATTCTAGTTTAAATTAGTTTTAATCATTTTTATGCTTGGATATTGGATACTGGTTAATTTAGTTATTTATGCAAATTAATTTATGCTTAGTTAATTGTTCTTAGATTCGTATGATTCAATTGCTTAATGGTAGATTCTTATATTCTTGTTTTTTTAGATACGTTAATTAAAATTAAAACCTCATAGCATAATAGTTGGTAATTTAGTTAGCGTTTTAGTTGATAATTTAGTTATTGCTCGTAGTTGATAATCTATTTTAAGGTAATTAGTTTAATCAGTTTTAGTTTAATTACTGCTTGGTTCATAATGATCAATTCAATCTATTTAAACCCCCAAATGTATATGTATGTTATTCGTAATTGAGAAAAACATCGATAAGACCGAACAGTTGTTTCCTCGAGAGATACGACTTGAGTCAAACTCATCACCCTACACCAACACGCGCGCCCAGACCGCATCACCGCCGAGCACCTGCCCGCGTCAGTCGACGCACCGTCGACGCTCAGTCGACGCGACGGCCCAGAATTCGGGTTTTAGGGTTTCTTGTGCGCCAAGACTTGCAATATCTAAATAAACCCTCCTTATTTCAGATTTTGAGGGCATCATACGAGACAACACGCCTACCTAGGGTTCCTTAGCTAATAATAACAATAATTCCACGTCTCATAACGAGATTTGAAGACGGAGATCAAGGATCGAAGAACAACGCGTCCAAAACATCAAATTCGCGTTCGGGATTCCATCTTCGCCCAAGATCGACGTACACTCTCCGGAATAGCTGGAGCTTTTAGTATTTTTAATAGTTACAATAAGTATTCTAAACTCTTAGTTAATTTAGTGGTTAATTTCTAGTTTAATTATTCGCTTAATCTCTTAGTTAATTCTAGTTAAATTAGTTTAATCATTTTTATGCTTGGATATTGGATACTGGTTAATTTAGTTTATTTATGCAAATTAATTTATGCTTAGTTAATCGTTCTTAGATTCGTATGATTCAATTGCTTAATGGTAGATTCTTATATTCTTGTTTTTTTAGATACGTTAATTAAAATTAAAACCTCATAGCATAATAGTTGGTAATTTAGTTAGCGTTTTAGTTGATAATTTAGTTATTGCTCGTAGTTGATAATCTATTTTAAGGTAATTAGTTTAATTAGTTTTAGTTTAATTACTGCTTGGTTCATAATGATCAATTCAATCTATTTAAACCCCCAAATGTATATGTATGTTATTCGTAATTGAGAAAAACATCGGATAAGACCGAACAGTTGTTTCCTCGAGAGATACGACTTGAGTCAAACTCATCACCCTACA
>BMAC01000896.1:99553-128301 GCA_014905375.1 Phtheirospermum japonicum | reverse complement strand
CGCACCCCTCCCCGCCCCGTTCGTAAGTTCTTGGGTTTCATTTATATTTTCTACAAATATTTCTATTTTTTCGAGTTTTTTCCATTTTCCATTTAAAATCGAAAGTAAATAGAAAATGCGTACTAAACGATCGAAGCTGGACCCTCGTGGTTGCAAGACGCCGAGACGCACCCCTCCCCGCATCGGAAAATCCACGACGCTTCGTTGTTTCGCGTTTCCAACAAAAGGAGTTGATCGATTGATCGTATCTTGTTGTTGGTCGAATTACACGACACGTGTCGATACGCACGTTCACGTTTATATTTTTTGATCGAGATTGGGTCAAAACTATTAAATGATCGTTTATATTTTCTATTAATTTATTTTTTCGAGGTTTTCCCCATTTTTCATTTAAAATCGAAAAAAATAGAAAACACGTACTAAACGATCGACACCCAGCCCTCGTGGTTCCACAACGCCGAGACGCACCCCTCCCTGCCCCAGTCATAAATTCATGGGTTTCGTTTATATTTTCTATTAATTTTTCTATTTTTTCGAGGTTTTTCCAATTTTCATTTAAAATCAAAAAAAATAGAAAACGCGTACTAAACGATTGACGCCCAACCCTCGTGGTAACACTACGCCGAGACGCACCCCTCCCCGCCCCGTTTGTAATTTCTTGGGTTTTGTTTATATTTTCTACAGATATTTCTATTTTTTCGAGGTTTTTTCCATGTTTCATTTTAAATCGAAAGTAAATAGAAAACGCGTACTAAACGATCGATGCCCGACCCTCGTGTTCCACGACGCCGATACGCACCCCTCCCCGCATCGACAAATTCATTCGCGTTTCCAATAAAAGGAGTTGATTGATTGATCGTATCTTGTTGTTGGTCGAATTACACGACACGTGTCGATACGCACGTCCACGTTGATATTTTTTGATCGAGATTGGGTCAAAACCACCCCACATGCCTAAGATGATAGGAATTGTTTCATTTTTACGGTTTTTCTATTTTTTTATTTTATTTTTATTTTTAAAAAAATAAAAAAAACCGAGGGAATGGATTTCCCTCGGTTTAAAACCGAGGGAAGGGCGATTCCCTCGGTTTGAAACCGAGGGAAATCCATTCCCTCAATTTTTATTCAATTTTTTAAAAATTAAAAATAATCCAAAAGAAATAGAAAACGTGTAGTAATCAATCGATGCTCGACAATCATGATTCTAGGGCGCCGAGATGCAACCCTCCCCACCCCGGTCGTAATTTCATGGGTTTCGTTTATATTTTTCACTAATCTTTCTATTTTTTTGAGTTTTTTTCCATTTTTTATTTAGAATCAAAAAAATATATATAGAAAATGCGTACTAAACGATCGACGCCCAACTCTCGTGGTTCCACAACGCCGAGATGCACCCCTCCCCGCCCCAGTCGTAATTTCTGGGGTTTTGTTTATATTTTCTATTAGTTTTTCTATTTCTTCGAGGTTTTTTCCATTTTTCATTTAAAACCGAAAAAAAAAATAGAAAACGCGTACTAAACGATAGACGCCCAACCCTTTGGTTACAATACGCCGATACTCACCCCTCCCCGCCCCGTTCGTAATTTCTTGGGTTTTGTTTATATTTTCTACTAATTTTTCTATTTTATCGAGGTTTTTTCAATTTTTCATTTAAAATCAAAAGTAAATAGAAAACGCGCACTAAAAGATCGACGCCCGACCCTCGTGGTTCTATGAATCCAAGAAGCACCCCTCCCCCACCCGATTAAAATTTCTTGGGTTTCTTTTTTATTTTCTACTAATTTTTCTATTTTTTGAGGTTTTTTACATTATTCATTTAATATCGAAAAAAAATAGAAAACGCGTACTAAACGATTGACACCCAACCCTCGTGGTTCCACAACGCCGAGATTCACCTCTCCCTACCCTAGTCATAATTTCATGGGTTTCGTTTATATTTTTTATTAATTTTTCTATTTTTTCGAGGTTTTTTCATTTTTCATTTAAAACCAAAAAAAATAGAAAACGTGTACTAAACGATTGACGTCCAACCCTCGTGATTACTCTACGCCGAGATGCACCCCTCCCCGCCCCGTTCATAAGTTCTTGGGTTTCGTTTATATTTTCTACAAATATTTCTATTTTTTTGAGTTTTTTCCATTTTTCATTTAAAATCAAAAGTAAATAGAAAACGCGTACTAAACGATCGACGCCGGACCCTCTTGGTTCCACGACGCCGAGACGCACCCCTCCCCGCATCGGCAAATTCACGACGCTTCGTCGCTTCGCATTTTCAACAAAAGGAGTTGATCGATTGATCGTATCTTGTTGTTGGTCGAATTACACGACACGTGTCGATACCCATGATTTGCATCTTTTTGTACATATTTTCGTTTTCGTTTTTGTTTCACGTTGCGTGTTTTTCGCTTGCTTTTTGTTGCTTTAGGAGTCGGGTTGGCCTTTTTTCGTATTTCTAGATTTTCTTAGTTTTTTGTACGTTTTGTTATTAATTTTCGTAGTTTTTTTCATGTTTCCATTTTTCTTGGCCGTAGGACGTCCAAGCGGGGCCCACGCTCGTGTGGGATCGTTGATACTCGACCTGGGAGTGGACGGACAAAACAAGGAAGCGCAACGAATGAGGTTCGATTAACCGGCGGACGCGAAAAGAATGAGAAATCGAGCCGGGCGCTGGAATCCAGTCGACCGACTGGATGTTCAGTCGATCGACTGCATATATGGTCGATCGACTGAACCCCCAAAATCGACTGAATTCCAGCGACTTTTTGCATTTTGGACGTTGCAGTCGATCGACTGCCTACTTGGCCGATCGACTGCTGTCGATCGACTGGGTCCTCCGAAGATCGACCGAATTCCAGGGCGTCAAGCTGTTTTGACATCACAGTCGATCGACTTCCGACATGATCGATCGACTGCCAGTCGATCGACTGCTTTTTCAGTCGATCGACTGAAAAGTAGCAATTTTGAAGATATTAGCAATCAGACGTCATTTCAAACAACAACTTGCATCAGGGACCTTTCTTCCCCAAGGAAGCTCCCCCAAAAACCAGCTTTTTTTTTCTCCATTTTTTATATTTTACTTATTTTAATTTCTATAATTCCTAGTAATTAGTTATGGATTAATCAAGCTTAGATCTTAGTTGTGTAATGTTCAAGCTTTGTTTTAAGTTCCCTTTTTGAAGAATCATCCAGCTTTCAAGCTTTCCTCCTTCAAGCTTTTGTAATCACATACATTTGGCAATATCCTTCTATAATCTAGTTTTATTTTCATGTTATTCCTTTTTAATATTGTGTTGTATTTTGGATCATTAGTTTAGTGTTCTTTTACTTATCAAACTTTCAATTTCATGTTATAGCTTTCTAGCTTACGAACTTATGCTTTTAAGTTATAAAGTTATAATCAATTTCTAAGTTAGTAAAAGTTGATTAAGATCTTCCTTTTTAAACCTTTAATTAATGCTAAGTATTTATGTTGACTTTGATTTTCCCTCCATTTCCCTAATTTAAAATTATTAAGTTTTAATAAGTTAATTAGTTTAAATCGATCGTTTTTAATATAAGTTTTAATTTCCTTTAAATGTTTTAATGTTCTTTAAAATCTTGTATTTCAATTTAATTCAAAAACCGAACAATGACTACCGCTTTCTTAGGTCAAATTAGTTTAATCAAAACCGACGATAAGAACAAGTGAGAAACCGAAAGCCGGTCACATCCATCCTCGAGAGACACGACTCGGGACAACTTACCGCATCTACAATCGACTCCGTACTATTGCGGAGACGATTCTTAGAGCGCTAAGAATTCCTCGATCAAATTTTGGCGCCGTTGCCGGGGATGGATTAAGGCCAATGGCATTCTTAATTATTCTTATTGTCGTCGTAAATAGTAGTTAGTTAATTATTTTCCATTCGATACGCGTAATCTTTTTGTCGTCTATTGTGTGTGCAGGGTAGGTCCCACATCCCGTTCCCTCCGCTAGTATCACCAATAATCGAGAACCGAACGATGGAAACCTTGCTCGAAAGCCCGATTCTGCCCGCCCACACTCTAAACGATCGAAAGACGCCTCCGCCGCTTGATTGATTCGGCCGAGGATGGCAAACTACCGAGTTAGTTTGCCATACGACAACCCTTACATCCAAATTCCCGAATATCCAAATCCATATACCGATCCCAAATATGACGACCCGTATGCTTCGATCGGGAAAGAGTGGATCTACTCTTCCAATCATTATGAGCCAAACCCTCTACATCAACCTCAATTCTCATACCCCCACAACCCGAGCATAGATCCATATGCACCGACTAGTGATCCTTTTTACCCGGGTTATGACGATCCATATGTTCCACTCGCCCTTCCTTCGAGCTACGATTCTTACAACTTACCCACCTCGAGATCGTATACTCCGAGCGATGACCCTTATACCTCACTCTTTCAAGATTCGTCTCCGTCCCCCCTCCCGGACATGGAGTCTCTCTTAACCGAGCTCATGGAAAGCCTCGCTCGCATGGAGACCCACGCTAAGCAAATGGCCAATGACTTGGGTGAGCTAAACAAATCGTACCCCGACGAGATACCCTTCTTTGATGAGGCGGTGCCCACGGTCGTTTATGATAATTCGAGATTTGACGATCTTTCGGAAGGTGAACGCTATGAGGTAGATATAGAGAACGAGGAGAATAGGTCGGAAAACGTCACCCCTCTCAGGTGTTGTTTTGAGGTCGTGGTGAAAAATGAAGAAGTATTATCTTCGAGGCCTCCGATGGCAATTGGATTGTCGAGCTTACCTGCTATAGGCGAGGAAGATGTAGTTGTGCCAGTCATGGAGGATGCGCAGTTAATCGAGCCTCGTTTGCCACCACCCGACGCTTTATTACTACTTGAACAAGAGGAGGTGGAAGAGGATGAGGAAGACGTGTTGGGTCCTACTCTCTCGTGCCCGACTACGACTATTTCCAAAGACGAGAGAAAGGAGACGACGATTGGGGAAACGGAGAAGCATGTCGACCCATTTTGGGATAATCACGTCTGGGTGATCGACTACTCACGCTTACGACCACCGAAGCAAGCCCACGTTCTTGATGTCTCGATCTTCCGGCTTGCCCGACAAGCCCGCCTTGGTGATTCTGATCACCCGGTGTCCCTACTCAAGAACACCAAGGCGTGGCATGATCGTCACCTGTTTTTGGATCCGGGATAACATTTTCGTATAATCGTCGAGCGAACGACGTAAACCAAACGCGCTACGTGGGAGGCAACCCATGACTTTATAACTCCCTTCTTGTTTTTCTTTTAATTTAGTGTATATTCCATCTCTTAAATAGTGTTAATGGAGTTTTTGGCTTGTGTAGGTCCAGGTCTTGAAGTTTTGGGAGAAAACAGGATCGGAAAATGGAGATGGACTGCTGAAATTCAGTCGATCGACTGGTTATGTGCTGATCGACAGCCAGTCGATCGACTGGCAACCGATCGACTGAAACGGCGGAATCGACTGGATTACAGGGACTTTCGTACTTTTTGACAAGAGCAGTCGATCGACTGTCGGCAACCGATCGACCGAGAAGAGCAGTCGATCGACTGCCACGACCAGTGGGCTTATAAATAGAAGTCGATCCGGCTCATTCGGCCACCCCACAAAATTGACAGAAACGAAAAAAAAGAGCAGAAAAATAAAAAAAAAATAAAAAAGAGAGAGAAAAATAGCCAAAAATAAGAAAAGAAAAAGAGAGAAACGACTCTTGGTTGAAAATAAGAAAACGCGTATTAAACGATCAACGCCCGACCCTTCTGGTTCCACGACGCCGAGACGCACCCCTCCCCGCATCGGCAAATTCACGACGCTTCGTCGCTTCACGTTTCCAACCGAAGGAATTGATCGATCAATCGTATCTTGTTGTTGGTTGAATTACAAGACACGTGTGGATACGTACGTGCTCGTTGATATTTTTCAATCGAAATTAGGTCAAAACCACCACACGTGCCTAAGATTATAGGATTGGTTTCACTTTTACAGTTTTTCTAWTTTTTTCTATTTTATTTTTATTTTTTAAAAAATCAAAAAAACCGAGGGAATGGATTTGCCTTGGTTTTAAAGCGAGGGAAAGGCGATTCCCTCGGTTTTTATTCAATTAAAAAAAAAGATTCGAAAAAAATAGAAAACGTGTAGTAATCGATCGACGCCCGACCCTCAAGATTCCAGGGCACCGTGAGCACTCCTCCCCGCCCCGGTCGTAATTTCTTGGGTTTCGTTTATATTTTCAACTAATTTTTCTATTTTGTCATGATTTTTTCCATTTCTCATTTAAAATCAAAAAAACATATAGAAAATGCGTACGAAACGATCGATGCCCAACCCTCGTGTTTTCAAGACGCCGGGACGCACCCCTCCCCACCGCGGTCGTAATTTCTTGGGTTTCTTTTATATTTTCTACTAATTTTTCTATTTTTTCGATTTTTTTTACCATTTTTCATTTAAAATCGAAAATAAATAGAAAACGCATACTAAACGATCGACGCCCAACCCTCGTGGTTCCACGATGCCGAGACGTACCCCTCCCCACCCCGGTCGTAATTTCTTGGGTTTCGTTTATATTTTCAACTAATTTTTCTATTCTTTTGAGATATTTTCTTTTAAAATCAAAAAAAGAAATGGAAAACGCGTACGAAACGATCGACGCCCAACCCTCATGGTTCCAAGTCTCCGAGACGCACCCCTCCCCACCCCTATCGTAATTTCTTGGGTTTCTTTTAAATATCCTACTAATTTTTCTATTTTTTTGAGTTTTTTTCCATTTTCCATTTAAAATCGAAAAAAAATAGAAAACGCATACTAAATGATCGACGCCCAACCCTTGTGGTTCCACGATTCCGAGAGGCACCCCTCCTCACTCCGGTCGTAATTTCTTGGGTTTCGTTTATATTTTCTACTAATTTTTCTATTTCTTCGAGGTTTTTTCTTTTTTTTTTCATTTAAAATCGAAAAAAAATATAGAAAACACGTACTAAACGATCAACGCCCGACCCTTATGGTTCCACGACACCGAGACACACCCGTCCCCGCATCGGCAAATTCACGATGCTTCGTCGCTTCGCGTTTCCAACCGAAGGAGTTGATTAATCGATCGTATCTTGTTGTTGGCTGAATTACACGACAAGTGTGGATACGCACGTGATCGTTGATAATTTTTGATCGAAATTGGGTCAAAACCACCCCACGTGCCTAAGATGATAGGATTGGTTTTATTTTTACGGTTTTTCTATTTTTTTCTATTTTATTTTTATTTTTTAGAAATTTGAAAAAAATGAGGGAATGGATTTCCCTCTGTTTCATACCGAGGGAAAGGATATTCCTCGGTTTTAAACCGAGGGAAATCCATTCCCTCAGTTTCTATACAATTTTTTTTTAAAAAAAATTAGAAAAACTAGAAAACGTGTAGTAATCGATCGACGCACGACCCTCGTGATTCCAAGGCACCGAGACGCACCCCTCCCCACCCCGGTTATAATTTCTTGGGTTTTTTTTATATTTTCTACTAATTTTTCTATTTTTTTGAGGCTTTTTCCATTTTTAATTTAATATCAAAAAAAAGAATAGAAAACACGTACTAAACGATCGACGCCCGACCCTCATGGTTCCACGACGTCGAGACGCACCCCTCCCCGCCCCGGTCGTAATTTCTTGGGTTTCATTTATATTTTCTATTAATTTTTCTATTTTTTTGAGGTTTTTTCCATTTTCATTTAAAACTGAAAAAAAAAATAGAAAACGCGTACTAAACGATAGACGTCCAACCCTCGTGGTTCCAAGACGCCGAGATGCACCCCTCCCCGCCCTGGTCGTAATTTCTTGGGTTTATTTTATATTTTCAACTAATTTTTCTACTTTTTCGAGTTTTTTTCCACTTTTCATTTAAAATCGATAAAAAATAGAAAACGCATACAAACCGATCGACTCCCAACCCTCGTGGTTCCACGAGGCCGAGACGCACCCCTCCCTGCTCTGGTCGTAATTTCTTGGGTTTCGTTTATATTTTTTTACTAATTTTTCTATTTCTTCGAGGTTTTTTCTTTTTTTCATTTAAAATCGAAAAAAATATAAAACGCGTACTAAAGGATCAACGCCCGATCCTTATGGTTCCACGACTCCGAGATGCACCACTCCCCGCATCGGCAAATTGATCCCAAACTTTGTGCACCCCTTTTTATAAGTTAATTAAAAGCACGTCAGTTTGCTCGCAAGAGTACGAGGTAACTGTAGGGTGATGAGTTTGACTCAAGTCGTATTTCTCGAGGAAACAACTGTTCGATCTTTCGAATGTTTTTCTCAATTACGAATAAAATACATATACAATTGGGGTTTTAAAATAGATTGAATTGATCATTATAACTAAAACAATAATTAAATTAAAACTAATTAAACTAATTACTTTAAACTAGATTATCAACTATGAGCTATAATTAAACTATCAATTACACGCAATCATAAATTAAACCTAATTAACGAATCTAAGAACATGAACATAAGAAATTACCACTAAGCAATAGCATCATATGAATCTAAAAATAACGAATAACTAAGCATAAATCGAATCGCATAAATATACTAAATTTAACCAATATCCAAGCATAAACGTTTAAACTAATTAATAAAGCTTGAATTAACTAAGAAATTAACTAAACAATTAACTACGGAATTAACTAAGAGTTTAGAGTACCTAATTGAACTAAGAAAAGCAGTAAGAATCTCCAGCTATTCCGGAGTTTGAACGTTGATCTTGGGCGAAGATGGAATCTCCAACGCGAATTCGATGTTTTGGACGCGTTGTTCTTCGATCCTTGATCTCCTTCTTCAAATCTCGTTATGAGATGTGGAATTATTGCTATTATAAGCTAAAATACCTTAGGGGGTCGTGTTGTATCCTCAAAATCCGAAATACATAGGTATTTATAGTTTTGGGAAGTCTTAAGGCCCAAGAAAACCTAAAATCGCGTGAAAAACGCGTTTTCTCGGCAGTCGCGTCGACTGACGCGGTTTGGATCGACGCGACAGAGAGTTTGGGGGCATTGCTGTCGATCAGGTTTTCTATACCGGTTTCAGAAGAGAACCGTTATAGAATATCAGCGAGGGTCGTGCTGTGCTACATACATAATTTTGAACAAACGTAAAATTCAAAGTATAACTAGAATGAAAGTCAGTTCAAGCAAAGAGTCGTGCTGTGCTACATACATAATTTTGAAAATATAGGTACAAATCACGCAACGTCAAACACTTGGCCCTTATTACATTGTCGCTTCAAAAGTAAAATCATGCTTCCTCACGAAGGATAATATATATAAGTACTCTCAAAAGCACTCAAGTATTTTCTGCATGGGACGTGTATACACTCAAATCATACAATTACAAGCACAGTAAATAATCACAGAAAGTCAATCTCTTTTCAATCGCGAATTAAGTGTGCTGTCAAAACTAAGAATCAGAAAAGGTCTTCGCGGGTTGTATTGTAAGGCTTTTGGACGGGTATGGAATATATATAAGTTGTGTGGCTAATCTCTCACCCAACCTAATCTAATCAAGAAGCACATTGCTTCGCCTCGCTCAAAAATAAAAACCTCACTTAACTCTCGTAACTTAGCCTTTAAATATAGGCTATTCCTCAACTCGCAAACCGTAAAACCGACTTGTTTGCTCAAACCACTGAAATGAAATCGAAGCTTATAAATACGCTTCTTTACAACTCTTGCCTTCTAAACATAAGGCTTCAAGAAAATAAACAATAAAACACAAGCCTTTATTAGCGCATAGGCAATTAATCAACTCTATCCACCGTCCTATCTTTCTTTTTTATTTCCCCCTTTTATTATTATTATTTTTATGGGGTATTTTTATTTATTTTTTATTTTTTATTATTTTTTTTTGAATGGTGGTCCAAAATTACAAAAATTATAAATCCCTAATACCATTTCCAAAACTCTAATAACCAATAAAAATACGAACTCCTATCCCACGCTTCTAATGGGTTAGTAGGGGTCGACTCAAAACACTCATGGTTATTGGCATGGGTAATTTGGCTATGACTGGCTCATTCGGAATTTATAGTGGCTAAAATATATGAATACGGCCGGAAATAGGTTTTATATGTGCCTTAACGTCATTTTCAAAGTCAACTACACACAGCGGTTTCAAAGAGATATCAAGACTGAAACTCATTCAAGCATATGCAAAGTTGATAAACACTCAGGCTACTCACTGGCTTTTTGCATGAAAATTTTTTTAATTGACGCTGTTTTTAAGGTTTTGTGAAATCAATTGCGTCCAAGTACCATTTTACAATATATAAATAATTTTGACAAATTCTATGCACTTATGCACGCTCAAAAACATAAACCTCAACTCAAACATAGTCAACTTCGACAGGCAAGCCATACAAACACAAATAAGCTTAGAAATAGCGATCATTCACATCAAAAATATGCATTTCAAAACAAAGACATCAAATTGCACATAATTTTCAATCATACTTAATACTCAACCACCCCCCTCCCTAAAAACTTGGCAATATCCTAATTGTCATAAATATTAAAGAAAATAAGAGTATGGGAGATAATAAAACATCCCTGAAAATTCGATGGTCGTGTCTTTCCAAAAACGCATGTGCAATTATCGTTCGTCTTAGATCATGTGGCTAGATTGTCCCGAACAAACCTATAAAAATAAACAAAAAACAAACAAACAAAACATGATTGCGATCAATTGCTACGCGGAAGTACCCGGTGGCACGTCTTTTAGATTTAAAACGGCCGGATTGCGGCCAACGTCGAAAATGGCTGGGCTGCAGCTCATCAAAAGGTTGCCGGACTGCGGCTAACTTGGGTCGGATTGCGACCTCGATCGACAAAAATTAGACGGAAGACGCTACTGGTGGTAAGCTCATCGTTATCCTTGATTGGTGCATTTTAGTGGTAGGTTTAGTGGTTGATCATCATCATTAACGCCTCGAGTCGAACTAGCGGTAAGGCCTTGCAGTAGCGAACTCCCGCTATATAACCGTTGTCCAGAATAAGCGATTTATCGTATTTCTGCACATCAACACACACATAAACGTACCACGGCAATTGACACAATATAAAAAGACAAAAATAAAATAAAAGAAAATAAAGAAAATAAAACGAAAATTAACTAACGCTTGGGTTGCCTCCCAAGAAGCGCAACATTTAACGTCATATGCTTGACGCAATTTGCTGATCAATCCTTAGCTCGCGGTGGGTCCACGAACTCCTTCTTCGTACGATCACGATTCTTCATATTATCCTTGAAATAAAGCTTAAGCCGATGCTTGTGAACTTGGAAACTTGATTTCGCACTCTCATCATATAGAGTGGAAACTCCATACTCATCCAACTCTTTAATGAAAAACGGTCCACTCCATGCAACTTTAAAATTGGTCGGATCAAACTTACGATCGGAATTGCATAGTACTAGTTGACCAACCTTGAACTTCTCGTCATCTAACTTCTTATCATAAACTTTGATCGACTTCTTCTTCTTCGTCCAGTCCTTGCTATCAGCCTTTCCTTTGTTCCTTGAACGTTTGAAACTCTTATAGGGATCGAGAGAAACACTTCTTGAATGATTTTGCGGCAGCTTCTCTCTTCTCTTTGCTCAAACTTAAAACGATCTCGTTGTGGTCTCAACTCTATTTGTGGCTCGTTTCTGGGCACGTCAAACTTCATGGGCAATTCATCATCAAATGCCTCCACTTTATCAAATTCTTCAATCGTGTCGATGCTCAGGAGCTCATTCGCGCAAGAATCTACTAAATCAACCGTAGAACAATCGTTCTTCGCAAACGATGTAGGACTCTCGTGAAAATATTGAAGTGAAAACTTCACCGTTTCGCCCAATACGGACATAGTCACCCTCCCCTCGTTTACATCAATCACCGTACGCATTGTAGATATGAATGGACATCCCAATAAAATTGTATGCTCTCGATTCTCGCTTTGTACGTCACCGACGTCCATAATGACAAAATCGACTGGCACTACTAGCTTGTCTACTTGCACTAAGACATCCTCCACAATCCCCAAAGGTAGCCTTGTCGTTCTATCCGCCAATTGTAATTTCATCATGGTCGGCTTCAGCAGTCCTAGGATAAATTCCTTATAGATAGAGTGGGGCATCAGATTTATGCTAGCTCCAAGGTCGAGCATCCCCTTTGCCGTTTGTCCATTCCCGAGAGAAATGGTCATGCAAAAACTCCCGAGATCCTTCTCTTTGGGTGCCAATGGCTTCTTGAATATGTCACCAACATCTCTTATCAAAGCCACATGTTGATTCGCAGCCAAACGCCTTTCTTTTGATGCTAGATCCTTGAAAAACTTCACAAAAGCCAGCATTGTCTTTATCACCTCTAGCAGGGGGAGGTTAATATTAACATTCTTCAGTAAATTGTATAACTCCATGAATCTTTTATCCTCCTTTGCTGGTCGTAGGCGACTTGGGAAGGGAACGTGATCATATATTGTCAAATTTTGCGGTGGTGCTTCGATGGGGTCTTCAGCTGCTCTCGATTTATTTTTCTTCAATGCTCCCAGAACATACGGATTTGAAGACGTACTCATTTGGTCGGCTGTTTTGGTTGCATCTACTTGAGGTCGGGTCTCAGCCTCTTTCCTGTCGTCCTCCTTTTCTAGCTCGATGTCGTTATCTACCTCTTTTCCGCTTCTCAGCACATGAATAGCCGAGGCGTGTTCCGTTTGGCTTGGAAAAGTATTTTTCTCCTTCTTCAATGATGCCATGTCAGTTGCCATTTGTCCTACCATTATCTCTAATCTTCTTAGTCCTGACGAATTTTCAAGAGTGCTTTTGGCCATTTCAGCCATCATCGTTCTCAATTCTTTCATATCGTATCGAACTTCTTTCATTTCACCTTGAACTACCTTCATTTCCTCCTGAACATGCGTGAGGCCGTCTCGGTTCCGAATAGTTTCGGCAACTTGGTTTTGCTGCCAGACTAAAAGTTGATCGATTGACTGAACTATAGTAGGTGTTTGCCATTGCACATGAAAATTATTCGGGGGCGGTGGTAGTGGTGCTTGCGTGTTTGGTGGTCTCTGCTCCGAATGTTGTTGATTCGAATAGTGCTGGATGGCATTGACGTCCCCTCGTTGTTCGTTGTTGAACGGGCACATATCGGCTAAATGTTCGGGGGATCCGCATTGGTAACACATCGCATCAGTCTTCTTTGAAAAGGTCTTGCTTGCCCGCTCGGCCTTCCAAGCTGCCAATTTTTCCTCAAATATCTCCTCGCACATCGCTTTGACTAATTTGCCATCATCTAAGTCAGGATCAGGGATGGAAATCTCATTAACTTTCAATTTACGAGGCCGAGAGTTGGTTTCTCTAGATTTTTCGCTCAGTTTCTCCAATACTCATTGTGCTTCACGGGCCGTTAAATCTCCGAAATCTCCTCCTGCTGCTATTTCAACTTGACTTTTCCCCATTGGCGACAAGCCATCAAAGAAAAACTGATTAATTATCTCGGGGGAGTAGCTATGATGGGGGCATGCTTGTAAAAGTGATTTGTAACGCTCCCATGCTTCATGAAATAATTCTCCCTCCACTTGCTCAAAGTTAGCTATTTGCCTCCGAATTTGCCCCGTTGTTTGTGCCGAATAGTATTAATTTAGGAACTTCTCGCTTATGATCTCCCAATCAGTTAATGATCTTGGTTCTAAGGACAGTAACCATGCCTTCGCCTTGTCTTTCATGCTATAGGGAAAGCAAATCATTTGCATCTCCTCTCGGTTAAGGACATAACCAACAAATTTGCCTACTTCATCGATAAAGTAGTTTAAAAACGCTAAGGGGTCTTCGTGGGCATTTCCGTGAAAAGTCAGAAGTAAATTCAGTTGATGCGGTTTAATCTCTACTTCCCTTGCGGTCGGTCCAAGAACAATAGCAGACCCATAAGGCACAACCTTCGGGCGTGCCAAATCTCGTTGTTGAGGCGCTTGGGCGTGTCTCGGTGCTCTCTCTTGATAAGCCGCCTCATAATCTCCTTCGTAAGCCCGGTCATCGAACCATTCATCTACAAACTCTCATCGAGGGATAGATCTATCAGAATAATCGTCACGTATTTCTTCATCACATTGAGCGTTCCTTCCTCTTAGTTGTAATGGGGCCTGATTGTTTGGTGGTTGATTGTAACCTCCAAGGTATCGCGGCTCTCTTCCGTACTCTCCCCGTTGTCTTTATGGAGGTTGGAAAGGTAATTCATTGTTTAATGCATCGAACAATTCGTCGTGCCCGCCTCCATGATTAGATCATCTCGCCATGGATTCGGGGACCTCGTCGCACACAAAGTTTGTTTCTAAAGAAGAATCGCTCTCGGAAACTGGTTTGGGTCTTGGTCTCGTTGGACGTGTGCGGTGGATGTCGTCGAAGAATGGTGTAAGATCGTGTCGATGTGATCGTCTACCTTGCATACACTCAACAACGCATCAACGTATCAAGTGGCAAAAATCCAAACCAAGTGCAATTATACAAATAACGACGAAATATAAAGTAAAATGAAAAACATCTTAAATTCCTACTCGTTGCTTCCCCGGCAACGGCGCCAAAATTTTGATCCCAAACTTTGTGCGCCCCTTTCTATAAATTAATTAAAAGCAAGTCATTTTGCTCGCAAGAGTATGAGGTAACTGTAGGGTGATGAGTTTGACTCAAGTCGTATCTCTCGAGGAAACAACTGTTCGGTCTTTCGAATGTTTTTCTCAATTACGAATAAAATACATATACAATTGGGGTTTTAAATAGATTGAATTGATCATTATAACTAAACCAATAATTAAATTAAAACTAATTAAACTAATTACTTTAAACTAGATTATCAACTACGAGCTATAATTAAACTATCAATTATACGCAAACATAAATTAAACCTAATTAACGAATCTAAGAGCATGAACATAAGAAATTACCACTAAGCAATAGCATCATATGAATCTAAAAATAACGAATAACTAAGCATAAATCGAATCGCATAAATAAACTAAATTTAACCAATATCCAAGCATAAACGTTTAAACTAATTAATAAAGCTAGAATTAACTAAGAAATTAACTAAACAATTAACTACGGAATTAACTAAGAGTTTAGAGTACCTAATTGAACTAAGAAAAGCAGTAAGAATTTCCAGCTATTCCGGAGTTTGAACGTTGATCTTGGGCGAAAATGGAATCTCCAACGCAAATTTGATGTTTTAGACGCGTTGTTCTTCGATCCTTGATCTCCGTCTTCAAATCTCGTTATGAGATGTGGAATTATTGCTATTGTAAGCTAAAATACCTTAGGGGGTCGTGTTGTATCCTCAAAATCCGAAATACATAGGTATTTATAGTTTTGGAAAGTCTTAAGGCCCAAGAAAACCTAAAATCGCATAAAAAATGCGTTTTCTAGGCAGTCGCGTCGACGCCGCGTCGACTGACGCGGTTTAGATCGACACGACAGAGAGTTTGGGGGCATTGCTGTCGATCAGGTTTTCTATACCGGTTACAGAAGAAAACCGTTATAGAATATCAGCGCGGTCGCATGGCTCGGCAGCGCTCGGCAGGTGTGCGCAGCGCTTGGCAGGACAGGTCGGCCAGTGATACTAGAACGGTTTTGACGAAACACGTTCTAGAATGTCTATCTCGGCAGGGCGTCCGGCGTGGCTCGTCGGTCGTCGCCCAGCAGGATCGACGCGTCAGAGGGCTTAGGCCTTCCAGGGCTATTAGAACGGTTCCATCTGAAATACGATCTAGAAAAGCCTGCAGTTCTAAATTCTTCAAATCGTGCCCCGTTTTCGCCGAAACTCCAATCGTTGGCCCAACCTTGACTACGTCCAAACCTAATTTCCTTAAAATAAATATAAAATTAAATAATTATAATAAGAATAAAATAAGTTGGAGATAAGAAAATACGAAACTAAGCTCTAATTATCCAACTTATACCAAAAACATATAGAAAAACGAACTAAAAATCTAATAAAGATAAGGACAAATATACGCTAATCACAAATTCATGAAGCTTCATCGCTTCGCGTTTCCAACCGAAGGAGTTGATCGATCGATCGTATCTTGTTGTTGGTTGAATTACATGACACGTGTGGATACGTACGTGCTCATTGATATTTTTCTATCAAAATTGGGTTAAAAAGACCCCACGTGCCTAAGATTATAGGATTGGTTTCATTTTTATGGTTTTTCTATTTATTTCTATTTTATTTTTATTTATTAAAAAATCAAGAAAATCGAGGGTCCCTCGATTTCAAACCGAGGGAAAGGCGATTCCCTCGATTTGAAATCGAGGGAGATCCATTCCCTCGGCGATTCCCTCGGTTTTTATTCAATTAAAAAAAAAGATCTAAAGAAAAATCAATCGACGGCCTGACCCTCGTGATTCCAGGGGCACCGCACACGCCCCCCCCCCCCCCCCCCCCCCCCCCCCCCCCCTCCCGGTCATAATTTTTTGGGTTACGTACGTGATCGTTGTTATTTTTCTATCAAAATTGGGTCAAAAACCACCCCACGTGCCTAAGATTATAGGATTGGTTTCATTTTTACGGTTTTTTCTATTTTTTTCTATATTATTTTTATTTATTAAAAAATCAAAAAAACCGAGGGAATGGCATTTACCTCGGTTTCAAACAGAGGGAAAGGCGATTCCCTCGGTTTGAAACCAAGGGAGATCGCATTCCCTCGGAGATTCCCTCGGTTTGAAACTGAGGGAAAATCCATTCCCTCGGTTTCTATATAATAAAAAAAAAGATCCAAAAAAAAAATAAAACGTGTAGTAATCGATCGATGCTTGACCCCTCGTGATTCCAGGGCACCAACCACGCACCCCTCCCCTCCCCGGCCATAATTTCTTGGGTTGAGTTTATATTTTCAACTAATTTTACTATTTTTTTTGAGATTTTCCCATTTCTCATTTAAAATCAAAAAAAGAAATAGAAAACACGTACGAAACGATCGACGCCCAACCCTCGTGGTTCCAAGACGCCGAGACGCACCCCTCCCTACCCCAAGTCGTAATTTCTTGGGTTTCTTTTATATTTTCTATCTAATTTTCTATTTTTTTAATTTATCATTTAAAATCAAAAAAATTAGAAAATGACATACTAAACGATCGACGCCCAACCCTCGTGGTTTCCAGAATTGCCGAGATGCACCACTCCCGCCCCCGGTCGTAATTTCTTGGGTTTCGTTTATATTTTGAAACTAATTTTTCTATTTTTTCGAGAATTTTTCCATTTCTCATTTAAAATCAAAAAAAGAAATTAGAAAACGCGTACGAAACGATCGACGCCCAACTCTCGTGATTCGAAGACGCCGAGACGCACCCCTCCCCGCCTCGATCGTAATTTTCTTGGGTTTCTTTTATAATTTCTACTATTTTTTCTATTTTTTCGAGTTTTTTTCCTTTTTCATTTGAAATAAAAAAAAATAGAAACGTATACAAAACGATCGACGCCCAAACCTCGTGGTTCCACGATGCCGAGACGCACCCTCCCTGCTCCGGTCGTAATTTATTGGGTTTCGTTTAAATTTTTTACTAATTTTTCTATTTCTTCGAGGTTTTTTCTTTTTTTCATTTAAAATCGGAAAAAATAGAAAATGCATACTAAACGATCGACGCCCGAACCTCGTGGTTCCACAACGCCGAGACGCACCCCTACCCGCATCGGCAAATTCACGACGCTTCGTCGCTTCAGGTTTCCAACAAAAGGAGTTGATTGATCGATCGTATCTTGTTGTTGGTTGAATTACACGACACGTGTGGATACGTACGTGCTCGTTGATATTTTTTGATCGAGATTGGGTTAAAACCACCCCACGTGCCTAAGATTATAGGATTGGTTTCATTTTTATGGTTTTTCTATTTTTTTCTATTTTATTTTTATTTTTTAAAAAATTGAATAGAAATCGAGGGAATGGATTTCCCTTGGTTTCAAACCGAGGGAAAGGCGATTCCCTCGGTTTGAAACCGAGGGAAATCCATTCCCTTGATTTTTATTCAAATTTCAAACCGAGGGAAATCCATTCCCTCGGTTTTTATTCAGTTTTTTAAAAAATTAAAAAAAAATCCAAAAAGAAAACGTGTAGTAATCGATCGATGCCCGACACTTGTGATTCCGGGGCACCGAGACGCAACCCTCCTCACCCTGTTCGTAATTTCTTGGATTTTGATTATACTTTTTAACTAATTTTTCTATTTTTTAGAGTTTTTTTTCCATTTTTCATTTATAATCAAAAAATAGAAAAGCGTACTAAAGGATCAACGCCCAACCCTCGTGGTTCCACGACGCCGAGACGCACCCCTCCCCACCCCGGTTATAATTTCTTAGGTTTCTTTTATATTTCCTACTAATTATTCTATTTTTTATGTTTTTTCCATTTTCATTTAATATCGAAAGAAAATAGAAAACATGTACTAAACATTCGACGCCCAAACCTCGTGGTTCCACGATGTCGAGACGCACCCCTCTTCATTCCGGTCGTAATTTCATGGGTTTCGTTTATATTTTCTATTAATTTTTCTATTTTTTTTAAGTTTTTTCTATTTTTCATTTTAAAATTGAAAAAAAATAGAAAACGCATACGGAACGATCAACCAATCCTATCATCTTAGGCACGTGGAGTTGTTTTTGACCCAATTTCGATCAAAAAATATCACGAGCACGTGGCGTATCCACACGTATCGTATATTCGACCAACAAAAGATACAATCGATTGATCAACTCCTTTAGTTGGAAACGCGAAGCGACGAAGCGTCGTGAATTTGCCGATGCGGGTAGGGGGTGAGTTCTCGACGTCGTGGAACCACTTGGGTCGGGCGTCGATCGTTTAGTACGCGTTTTTCTTTTTCTTTTTTTTTTTTGATTTTAAATGAAAAAAAAAGAAAACCTTGAAGAAAATAGAAAAATTAGTAGAAAATATAAACAAAACCCAAGAAATTACGACCGGAGCAGGGAGGGGTGCGTCTCGGCGTCGTGGAACCACGAGCGTTGGGCGTTGATCTTTTAGTACGCGTTTTCTATTTTTTTAATTTTAAATGAAAAATGGAAAAAAACTCGACAAATTAGACAAATTATTAAAAAATATAAACGAAACCCAAGAAATTACGACCGAGGCGGGGAGGGTTGCGTCTCGGCACCCCAGAATCACGAGGGTTGGGCGTCGATTGATTACTACACCTTTTCTATTTTTTTCGGATTTTATTTTATTTTTTAAAAAATTGAATAAAAACCGAGGGAATGGATTTCCCTCGTTTTCAAACAGAGGGAAATCAATTCCCTTGGTTTTTTATTTTTTAAAAATAAAAATAAAATAGAAAAAAATACAAAACCGTAAAAATGAAACCAATCCTACACATCTTAGGCACGTGGGGTGGTTTTTGACCCAATTTCGATCAAAAAATATCACGAGCACGTGCGTATCCACACGTATCGTGTAATTCGACCAACAACAAAATACGATCGATTGATCAATTCCTTCGGTTGGAAACGCGAAGCGACGAAACGTCGTGAATTTGCCGATGCAGGGAAGGGTTTGTCTTGGCGTCGTGGAAAAAAGAGGGTCGAGCATCGATTGTTTAGTACGCGTTTTTTTTTTATTTTAAATAAAAAAAAAGAAAAAACCTCGAAGAAATAGAAAAATTAGTAGAAAATATAAACGAAACCCAAGAAATTACGACCGGAGTAGGGAGGGGTGCGTCTCAGCGTCGTGGAATCACGAGGGTTGAGCGTCAATCATTTAGTATGTGTTCTCTATTTTTTTTCGATTTTAAATGAAAAATAAAAAAAAAATAGAAAAATAGAAAAATTAGTAGAAAATATAAAAGAAACCCAAGAAATTACGACCGGGGCAGGGAGGAGTGCGTCTCGGCGTCGTGGAACCACAAGGGTCGGGCGTTGATCGTTTCGTACGCGTTTTCTATTTTTTTTAAATGAAAAAAGAAAAAACCTCGAAGAAATAGGAAAAATTAGTAGAAAATATAAACGAAACCTAAGAAATTATTACCGGAGCAGGGTGGTGTGCGTCTTGGCGTCGTGGAACCATGAGGGTTGGGCGTCGATCGTTTAATATGCGTTTTCTATTTTTTTTATTTTAAATGAAAAATAAAAAAAAAACTCAAAAAAATAGAAAAAATAGTAGAAAATATAAAAGAAACCCAAGAAATTACGGACGGGGCGGGAAGGGTTGCGTCTCAGCGTCTTGGAACCACGAGGGTTGAGCATCGATCGTTTCGATGCGTTTTCTATTTCTTTTTTGATTTTAAATGAGAAATGGAAAAATCTCGAAAAAAATAGAAAATTAGTGAAAAATATAAACAAAAGCCAAGAAATTACGACTGAGGCGGGAGGGTTGCGTCTCGGAACCTTGGAATCACGAGGGTCGGGTATCGATCGATTACTACACGTTTTCTATTTTTTTTCAGATTTTTTTTTATTTTTAAAAAATTAAATAAAAACCGAGGGAATGGATTTCTCTCGGTTTCAAACGAGTGAATCGTCTTTCCCTCGGTTTGAAACAGAGGGAAATCCATTCCCTCGGTTTTTTTAATTTTTTAAAAAATAAAAATAAAATAGAAAAAAATAAAAAACCGTTAAATGAAACCAATCCTATCATCTTAGGCACGTGGGATGGTTTAGACCTAATTTCGATCAAAAATAATCAACGAGCACGTGCGTATCCACACGTGTCATGTAATTCGACCAACAACAAGATACGATCGGTCGATCAATTCCTTTTGTTGGAAATGCGAAGAGAAGAATCGTCGTGAATTTGCCGATGCAGGGAGGGGTGCGTCTCGGCGTCATGGAACCACGAGGGTCGGGCGTCGATCGTTTAGTACGCGTTTTTTTATTTTAAATGAAAAATGGAATAATCCTCGATAAAATAGAAAAATTAGTAGAAAATATAAACGAAACCCAAGAAATTACAACAAGGGCAGGGAGGGGTGCGTCTCGGCGTAGTGGAACCACTAGGGTTGGGCGTTGATCGTTTAATACGCGTTTTCTATTTTTTTTAGATTTTAAATGAAAAATGAAAAAAAAAACTCAAAAAACTAGAAAGATTAGTAAAAAAATATAAACGAGACCCAAGAAATTACGACTGGGGCGGGGAGGGTGCGTCTCGGTGTCGTGGAACCACGAGGATTTGGAGTTGATCGTTTCGTATGCGTTTTCTATTTTTTTTCAATTTTAAATGAAAAATAGAAAAAACTTAAAAAAAATAGAAAAATTAATAGAAAATATAAACGAAACCCATGAAATTACGACGGATGAGAGGGGTGCGTCTCGGCATCGTGGAACCATGAGGTTTGGGCGTCGATCGTTTAGTACATGTTTTCTATTTTTTTTCGATATTAAATGAAAATGGAAAAAACAAAAAAATAGAAAAATTAGTAGAAAATATAAAAGAAACCTAAGAAATTATAACCGGGGTGGGGAGGGGTGCGTCTCGGCGTCGTGGAACCACGAGGGTTGGGCGTTGATCGTTTAGTACGCGTTTTCTATTTTTTGATTATAAATGAAAAATGGAAAAAAAACTCTAAAAAATAGAAAAATTAGTTAAAAAGTATAAACAAAATCCAAGAAATTACGAACAGGGTGAGGAGGGTTGCGTCTCGGTGCCCGGAATCACAAGGGTCGGGCATCGATCGATTACTACACGTTTTCTTTTTGGATTTTTTTTTAATTTTTTAAAAAACTGAATAAAAACCGAGGGAATGGATTTCCCTCATTTGATTCAAGATTTCCCTCGGTTTCAAACCGAGGAATCGCCTTTCCCTCGGTTTGAAACCAAGGGAAATCCATTCCCTCGATTTTTTTCAATTTTTTAAAAAATAAAAATAAAATAGAAAAAAATAGAAAAACCGTAAAAATGAAACCAATCCTATCATCTTAGGCACGTGGGGTGGTTTTAACCCAATTTCGATCAAAAAATATCAACGAGCACGTGCGTATCCACACGTGTCGTGTAATTCAACCAACAACAAGATACGATCGATCGATCAACTCCTTTTGTTGGAAACGCGAAGCGACGAAGCGTCGTGAATTTGCCGATGCGGGGAGGGGTGCGTCTCGGCGTTGTGGAACCACGAGGGTCGGGCGTCGATCGTTTAGTACGCATTTTCTATTTTTTTCGATTTTAAATGAAAAAAAGAAAAAACCTCGAAGAAATAGAAAAATTAGTAGAAAATATAAACGAAACCCAAGAAATTACGACCGGAGCAGGGAGGGTGCGTCTCGGCGTCGTGGAACCACGAGGGTTGGGCGTCGATCGTTTTGTATACGGTTTCTATTTTTTTTTATTTTAAATGAAAAAGGAAAAAAACTCGAAAAAATAGAAAAAATAGTAGAAAATATAAAAGAAACCCAAGAAATTACGATCGAGGCGGGGAGGGGTGCGTCTCGGCGTCGTGGAACCACGAGAGTTGGGCGTCGATCGTTTCGTACGCGTTTTCTATTTTTTTTCGATTTTAAATGAAAAATGGAAAAAATCTCGAAAAAATAGAAAAATTAGTAGAAAATATAAACGAAACCCAAGAAATTACGACCGGGGCGGGAAGTGGTGCGTCTCGGCATCTGGAACCACGAGGGTTGGGCGTCGATCGTTTAGTACTGTTTTCTATTTTTTTCGATTTTAAATGAAAATGGAAAATAAAAAAATAGAAAATTAGTAGAAAATATAAAAGAAACCCAAGAAATTACGACGGGGGTAGGGAGGGGTGCGTCTCGGCGTCTTGGAACCACGAGGGTTGGGCGTCGATCCGTTTAGTACGCGTTTTCTATTTCTTTTGATTTTAAATGAGAAATGGAAAAATCTCAAAAAAATAGAAAAATTAGTTGAAAATATAAACTCAACCCAAGAAATTATGGCCGGGGCGGGGAGGGGTGCGTGGTTGGTGCCCTGGAAACGCGTACTAAACGATCGACGCCCGACCCAAGTGGTTCCACGACGTCGAGACTCACCCCTACCCGCATCGGCAAATTCACGACGCTTCGTCGCTTCGCGTTTCCAACTAAAGGAGTTGATCAATCGATTGTATCTTTTTGTTGGTCGAATTATACGATACGTGTGGATACGCACGTGCTCGTGATATTTTTTGATCGAAATTGGGTCAAAACAACTCCACGTGCCTAAGATGATAGGATTGGTTTCATTTTTACAGTTTTCTATTTTTTTCTATTTTATTTTTATTTTTTTAATTATAAAAAAATCGAGGGAATGGATTTCCCTCTGTTTCAAACCATGGGAAAGGCGATTCCCTCAGTTTGAAACCGAGTGAAATCCGTTCCCTCGGTTTTTATTCAATTTTTTGAAAAATAAAATAAAATCCGAAAAAAATAGAAAAGGTGTAGTAATCAATCGACGCCCAACCCTTGTGATTCCGGGGCAACGAGACGCACCCCTCCCCACCTCGGTCGTAATTTCTTGGGCTTCGTTTATATTTTTTACTAATTTTTCTAATTTTTCGAGTTTTTTTCCATTTTTCATTAAAAAAAAATAGAAAACGTACTAAAAGATCAACGCCCAAACCTCGTGGTTCCAAGACAACGAGACGCACCCCTCCCCGCCCCGGTCGTAATTCTTGGGTTTCGTTTGTAATTTCTACTAATTTTTGTATTTTTTTCAAGGTTTTTTTTCCATTTCTCATTTAAAATCGAAAAGAAATTAAAAACGTGTACTAAATGAGCGATGCCCAACCCTCGTGGTTCCAAGATGCCGAGACGCACCCCTCCCTGCTCCGTCGTAATTTCTAGGGTTTCTTTTTATATTTTCTACTAATTTTTCTATTTTTTTCGAGTTTATTCCATTTTTCATTTAAAATCGAAAACAAATGAAAATGCATATTAAACGATCGACGCCCAACCCTCATGGTTCCACGATGCCAAGAGGTACCCCTACTCGCTCCGGTCATAAATATTGGGTTTCGTTTATATTTTCTACTATTTTTTCTATTTCTTCGAGGTTTTTTCTTTTTTTTCATTTAAAATCGAAATAAAATAGAAAACGCGTACTAAACGATCAACGTCCACCTTTTTGGTTCCACGATGCTGAGACGCACCCCTCCCCACACCGATCGTAATTTCTTGGGTTTCTTTTATATTTTCTACTAATTTTTCTATTTTTTCGAGTTTTTTTCCATTTTCCATTTAAAATCGAAAAAAAAAATAGAAAGCGCATACTAAACGATCGACGCCCAACCCTCGTGATTCCACGACGCTGAGACGCGCCCCTCCCTGCTCCGGTCATAATTTCTTGGGTTCCGTTTATATTTTCTACTAATTATTCCATTTCTTCGAGGTTTTTTCTTTTTTTTGTCATTTAAAATCGAAAAAAATAGAAAATGCGTACTAAACGATCAACGCCCGACCCTTGTGGTTCCACAACACCGAGATGCACCCCTCCCGCATCGGCAAATTCCCGACGCTTCGTCGTTTCGCGTTTTCAACCGAAGGAGTTGATCGATAGATCGTATCTTGTTGTTGGTTGAATTACACGACACGTGTGGATGCGCACGTGTTCGTTGATATTTTTCGATCGAAATTGGGTCAAAACCACCCTACGTGCCTAAGATGATTGGATTGGTTTCATTTTTACGTTTTTTCTATTTTTTTCTATTTTATTTTTATTTTTTAAAAAATTGAAAAAACTGAGGGAATGGATTTACCTTGGTTTCAAACCGAGGGAATTTCGACTCCCACGGTTTGACACCGGGAAATATTCATTCCCTCGGTTTTTATTCAATTTTTTTAAAAATAAGATAAAATCCGAAAAAAAATAGAAAAGGTGTAGTAGTCAATCGACGCCTGACCCTCGTGATTTCGGGGCGCCGAAACGCACCCCTCCCTGCCTTGGTCCTAATTTCTTGGGATTCGTTTATATTTTTTTACTAATTTTTCTAATTTTTTTCATTTTTTTTCATTTTTCATTTAAAATAAAAAAAATAGAAAACGCGCACTAAAAGATCAATGCCCAACCCTCGTGGTTCCACGACGCCGAGACATACTCCTCCCCGCGCCGGTCGTAATTTATTGGGTTTCGTTTATATTTTCTACTAATTTTTGTATTTTTTTCGAGGTTTTTTCCAATTTTCATTTAAAATCCAAAAAAAAAATGTGTACTAAACGATCGACGCCCAATCCTCATGGTTCCAAGATGCCGAGACGCACCACTCCCAACCCCGATCGTAATTTCTTGGGTTTCTTTTATATTTTCTACTAATTTTTCTATTTTTTCGAGTTTTTTCTAATTTTCATTTAAAATCGAAAAAAATAGAAAACGCATATTAAATGATCGACGCCCAACCCTCATGGTTCCAAGACACCGAGACGTACCCCTCCCCACTCCGGTCGTAATTTCTTGTGTTTCGTTTATATTTTCTACTAATTTTTCTATTTCTTCGAGGTATTTTTTTTTAAATTTAAAACCAAAAAAAAATCGAAAACGCATACTAAACGATCAACGCCCGACCCTTGTGGTTCCACAACGCCGAGACGCACTCCTCCCTTCCCCGGTCGTAATTTGTCGGGTTTCTTTTATATTTTATACTAATTTTTCTATCTTTTCGATTTTTTTTTCATTTTTCATTTAAAATCGAAAAAAAATAGAAAACACATACTAAATGATTGACGCTCAACCCTCGTGATTCTACGACGCTGAGACGCACCCCTCCCTTCTCCGGTCATAATTTCTTGGGTTTCGTTTATATTTTCTACTAATTTTTCTATTTTTTCGAGGTTTTTTCTTTTTTTTTCATTTAAAATCGAAAAAAAAACGCGTACTAAACGATCGACGCTAGACCCTCGTTGTTCCACGACGCCGAGACAAACCCCTCCCCGCATCGGCAAATTCACGACACTTCGTCGCTTCGCGTTTCCAACCGAAGGAATTGATCAATCGATCGTATCTTGTTGTTGGTCGAATTACACGATATGTGTGGATACGCACGTGCTCGTGATATTTTTTGATCGAAATTGGGTCAAAACMACCCCACGTGCCTAAGATGTGTAGAATTGGTTTCATTTTTACGGTTTTTTATTTTTTTCTATTTTATTTTTATTTTTTAAAAAATCAAAAAAACTGAGGGAATTGATTTCCCTCGGTTTGAAACCGAGTGAAATCCATTCCCTCGGTTTTTATTCAATTTTTTAAAAAATAAAATAAAATCCGAAAAAAATAGAAAAAGTGTAGTAATCAATCGACGCCCAACCCTTGTGATTCCGGGGCAACGAGACGCAAACCTCCCCACCTCGGTCTTAATTTCTTGGGTTTCATTTATATTTTTTTACTAATTTTTTCTAATTTTTCGAGTTTTTATCCATTTTTCATTTTAAATTAAAAAAAGTAGAAAATGCGTACTAAAAGATCAATGCCCAACACTCGTGGTTCCAAGACACCGAGACGCACCCCTCCCCGCCCTAGTGGTAATTCTTGGGTTTCGTTTATAATTTCTACTAATTTTTGTATTTTTTCGAGGTTTTTTCTATTTTCCATTTAAAATCAAAAAAAAAATTAAAAACATGTACTAAACGATCGACGCCCAACCCTCGTGGTTCCAAGACGAGACGCACCCCTCCCCGCCCCGTCGTAATTTATTGGGTTTCTTTTATATTTTCTACTAATTTTTCTATTTTTTCGTGTTTTTTTTATTTTTCAATTAAAATCGAAAACAAATAGAAAACGCATATTATACGATCGACGCCCAACCCTCATGGTTTGATGCCGAGAGGTACCCCTCCCCGCTCCGGTCGTAAATCTTGGGTTTCGTTTATATTTTTTACTAATTTTTCAATTTCTTCAAGGTTTTTTTCTTTTTTTCATTTAAAATCGAAAAAAAATAGAAAACGCGTACTAAACGATGAACGCCCAACCCTTGTGGTTCCACGATGCTGAGACTCACCCCTCCCCACCCCGCTCATAATTTCTTGGGTTTCTTTTATATTTTCTACTAATTTTTCTATTTTTTCAAGTTTTTTTCCATTTTCCATTTAAAATCGAAAAAAAAAAAAGAAAGCGCATACTAAAAAGATACAATCGATTGATCAACTCCTTTAGTTGGAACGCGAAGCGACGAAGCGTCGTGAATTTGCGATGCGGGGGAGATTTGTCTCGACGTCGTGGAACCACTTGGGTCGGGCGTCGATCGTTTAGTACGCTTATTTTCTTTTTTTTATTTTGATTTTAAATGAAAAAAAAAAGAAAAAACCTCGAAGAAATAGAAAATTAGTAGAAAATAATAAACAAAACCCAAGAAATTACGACCGGAGTAGGGAGGGGTGCGTCTCAGCGTCGTGGAATCACGAGGTTGAGCGTCAATCATTTAGTATGTGTTTTCTATTTTTTTCGATTTTAAATGAAAAATGAAAAAAAACTCGAAAAAATAGAAAAATTAGTAGAAAATATAAAAGAAACCCGAAAAATTACGACCGGGGCAGGGAGGAGTGCGTCTCGGCATCGTGGAACCACAAGGGTCGGGCGTTGATCGTTTAGTACGCGTTTTCTATTTTTTTTTTTTGGTTTTAAATTAAAAAAAAAATACCTCGAAGAAATAGAAAAATTAGTAGAAAATATAAACGAAACACAAGTAATTACGACCGGAGCAGGGAGTGGTACATCTCGGTGTCTTGGAACCATGAGGGTTGGGCGTCGATCGTTTAATATGCGTTTTCTATTTTTTTCGATTTTAAATGAAAATTAGAAAAAAACTCGAAAAAATAGAAAAATTAGTAGAAAATATAAAAAAAATCCAAGAAATTACAATCGGGGTGGGGAGGGGTGAGTCTCGGCATCTTGGAACCACGGGATTGGGCGTCGATCGTTTAGTACGCGTTTTTTTTTTTTTTTTGATTTTGAATGAAAATTGGAGAAAAAACCTCGAAAAAATAGAAAAATTAATAGAAAATATAAACGAAACCTAATAAATTACGACCGGGCGGGGAGGGGTGCGTCTTGGCATCGTGGAACCATGAGGGTGGGGCATCGATCATTTAATGCGCGTTTTCTATTTTTTTTCATTTTAAATGAAAAACGCAAAAAACCTCGACAAAATAGAAAAATTAGTATAAAAATATAAATGAAACCCAAGAAACTACGACCGGGGTGGGGAGGGGTGCGTCTCGGTGCCATGGAATCACAACGGTCGGGCGTCGATTAATTACTAAATATTTTCAGCTTTTTTTTTTGGATTTTTTTTTTAAGAAATTGAATAAAAACCGAGGGAATGGATCCATTCCCTCAGTTTTTTTCAATTTTTAAAAAATCATAATAAAATAGAAAAAAATAGAAAAACCGTAAAAATGAAACCAATCCTATCATCTTAGGCACGTAGGGTGGTTTTGACCCAATTTCGATCGAAAAATATCAACGAACACGTGCGCATCCACACGTGTCGTGTAATTCAACCTACAACAAGATACGATCTATCTATCAACTCCTTCGGTTGAAAAGGCAAAACGACGAAGCGTCGTGAATTTGCCGATGTGGGGAGGGGTGCGTCTCGGCGTTTTGGAACCACAAGGGTCGGGCGTTGATCGTTTAGTACGCGTTTTCTATTTTTTTTCGATTTAAAAAAAAAACACCTCGAAAAATGGAAAAATTAGTAGAAAATATAAACGGAACCCAAGAAACTATGACCGGAGTAGGGAGGGGCGCGTCTCAGCGTCGTGCAATCACGAGGGTTGGGCCGTCGATCGTT
>BMAC01000896.1:0-11398 GCA_014905375.1 Phtheirospermum japonicum | reverse complement strand
GAGAACACACGACCCCCTGAGGTATTCTAGCTTATAATAACAATAATTCCACATCTCATAACGAGATTTGAAGACGGAAATCAAGGATCGAAGAACAACGCGTCCAAAACATCGAATTCGAGGTGCGGGATTCATTCTTCGTCCAAGATCAACGTTCAACCTCCGGAATAGCCAACTGACGCACCTTCAATTGACGCCTCAGAGAGTTGCGTCGACCATTGCGTCGACTGACGCACCTTCAATCGACGCTTCAGAGAGTTGCGTAGACCATTGCGTCGACTGACGCATCTTCAATCGACGCTTCAGAGAGTCACGTCGGCAGGGCGTCGGCCTGGCGTCGACTGACGCAGGGCATGGCTCGCGTCGACGGAGCATCGACGGTCGCGTCAGTCGACGCGACAGACAGCCCGTCTTCGATTTCTCGATCTTTTGCTACTCATTTCACCGGAAAGCTCGTTCTACCTTTCTTGATCATCAAATTCATCTAATTACGCGGGGAACTCTCCTGGTTACTTAGCTGTAAAAGTGAAAAACCACAAATAATAACTTATTTGCATCAATCTAGGTCAAAAAGCGGTAAAATAAGCTGAGAGTACAAATATACGAATTAAAGCTTAAACTACCCAACTTATACCAAAAACAATAATAGAAACAAGCTAAAATACTACTAAAAATTGGGACAAATATGCGCTAATCAACTACCCCACGCTTAATTAGTTTGTTCGTCCTCGAACGAACGATAGATTCAAAGTACATCAAGAAATGAAAATCGGTCCAAGCAATGAGTCGTGCAATGCTACTTAAATAATTTTGAAAATATAGGTACATGCAATGCAACTTCAAACACTCCACCCGTATTATATTGTCGCTTCAAAATCGAATTCATGCATCCTCACAAAAGGGGAATATATATGGTGTACGCTCAAAAGCACTCGAGTATTTGCTGCATAGGATTTGTATACGCTCAAATCATACAAGTACAAGCACAATAAACAAGCACCAACAATCAATCTCTTCTTAATCGCAAATTAAGTGTGTTATCGATCAAAGAATCGGAGAAGGTCTTTTCGGGTTGTAATGTAAGGCTCTTTGGACGGGTATGGAATATATAAGTCGTGTGGCTAAATAACTCACCCAACCTAATCTAATCACGAAGTAGTTTGCTTCACCTCGTTTAAAAGTAAAAACCTCACTTGACACTCATAACGTAGCCTTTAAACTTAGGCTATTTCTCAACTCGTAACTCTAAACCGACTTATAGCTCGCACCACTTAATTGAAAAGGAAGCTTATAACATGCTTCTTACACAAACTCGTGCCTTCCAAACATTAGGCTTCACAAAATAAAATAAATAATAAACACAAGCCTTCATTAGCGCGTAGGCAATTACTCAACACGATTCACCATCCTTCTTTTTTTTTTATCTTTTAGATCCCACTCTAATTCTGTTTTTATGGGGTCTTCTTCTTCTTTTTTTCTTTGAAGGATGGTGATCCTTAATTACAAAAATTCATAAATCCCTTACAAAAACTCCAAAACACTAATAACCAATAAAAATTACTAACTCCTACCCCACGCTTTTAATGGGTTGTAGGGGTCGACTCAAAAACACTCATGGCTATAGGCATGGATAATTTGGCTATGATTGGCTCATTCGGAATTTATAGTGGCTAAAAATATATAAATATGGCCGGAAATAGGGTTTTATATGCGCCTTAACATCATTTTCAAAGTCGACTACACACAGCGGTTTCAAAGAGATATCAAGACTTAAACCTATTCAAGCACATGCAAAGATGATGATCACTCAGACTACTCACCGGCTTTTTGCATGAAAAAGTTTTGAATTGACGCTGTTTTTCAGGTTTTGCGAAATCAATTGCGTTCAAGTACCATTTTACAATATATAAATAATAATTTTTGAAAATTTTATGCACTTACACACGCTCAAAAGACAAAAACCTCAATTCAAAAATAGCTGACTTCGATAGGCATGCCATACAAACACAATCAGCGCGGAAATAGTCACCAATCACTTTAAACATAAATTAAATTTAAATCTGCACTTGATTATGAAACTCGACCATCATCCCCCCCTTCTTAAACCTTGGCAATCTCTTGATAGCCATAGATGAAGAAAAACAAATCGAAAAAGGATAGGAGTAAGAAAAATGTCCCTGAGAGTTCATGGTCGAAATTTCTAAATTGTCGCCGTGCAATTCCCATTGTTCAAAACCACGTGATTGAATTCATTCTTAGCACACGAAAAATAAAAATAAAAATATCAAATGATGTTATCAGCAATAATAAAATTTATGAAATTGCCGCTGCAGCTTGTCGGCAAGTCAGAGTTTGAGCAGAAACTGCCGGCCATAGCTCGCACAAAATGCGTCGACGCCGCGTCAGTCGACGAGCCTGCCCCGGAAGTGTCGCTGCCGTGTCGACGCCGCGTCAGTCAACGCGACTGCGGCAACGTGTTTCCCCGTGTTGACTTGGTCGAAATTTTGGCTATAGGAATCACCGTATGTTTCAGCTTTGTACTCTTCTGTTAAATATATTTTTGCCATGGCTAACTGCACAATTCCCAATTAAAAATTCAAAACATCCAAAATGCAAGAATAAAGAAAAGTGCACGAAAAGTAAAATATTATTAATTGTTGAAACGAAACACATAGACAACCGAATTAAAAACTGAAATAGCAAGGAAATAAATAGGATAAGATGGAAGGACAATTCCATGACTCGAAAACGAAAATAGATAGATAAGGGCAATCCTCAAGCATCTAGGGGGATTTAAAACCTAATTTCTCTAAATCGACGATCTTTTTGCTAGCTTCGTCCAAGCACTGTTCCCAAAACTTCAAATTCCACTCATTCGCCACGCTCTTCACATTGAAATCCTTGACATTGGCCTCCTACTCCTCAATTCGCCGTAAAAGCGCAAATTTCTCCTCTTCGATGTGACGTTTTTGCTGAATTAAGGTGAGCCCATTGCCGGCCAAGTCATAGATTTCGGCGTCTTTCTCTTTAAGGAGCTTTTCCTTAGTCTCGATCTCGCTGGCGAACTGAAGTTCTCCCCACTGCATCTCGTTGTTCTGCTTAGTCAGCTTCGCAATCGTCTCGTTTGCCAAGAGAAGTTCATCAAGGAGCTCGTCCTTGGTCATGTCGCGTTCTTCAACATATGCGTTTCTCGCCTTGAGATCATGCTTAATTCCTCTTAGCTCTCTTATGGTGGCCCAAAGTTGTAGGTTCTTGTCCCTCAACCCCTCGATGATCTCATCCGCCCTATTCAACTCGTTTTTTATAGCGTCAATTTGGAGGGTGTAGTTGACCTCGTCCAATTCATAGTCTCCAACCAAGTCGTGCGCCTTCTCAGCCTCCTCATACAGCTGGTTCATCTTCACCTCGTGCTCCTCCCTCGAAATCCACCTATTCTCGTGGTGCTTGGTGCTTTTAGGAATTGGCCTCATGGTGATATGGAGGATTGGTGGAGAGAAAAATAAGATTGGCGTAAGGATGTGTAGAGCACAAGAAAATAATGAATTAAGGAGTGAAAGGGGTCTGATTTATATAGGAATCAAAAGACCTTAAAAAATAGGAATCCTAGATTTACCCAAATTACAAATAAGGGATAAGATACTAAGTTTCTTAATCCAATTGGAACTCTTTTAATACAAAAGATCTTGACCCCAATTAATAAACAATTTTAGTGCAAAATATCCCCTTAAAAATTCACTGACCTAATAGGAATTAAACTCCCAAAAATCGCAGCTACAACTTACCAAAATCGCTCACGCGTACAGAACGCGTCGACGCCACGTCGACGCTGCGTCAGTCAACGCGCACGCCCTGGAAGCGTCAATGCTGCGTCGACGCTGCGTCAGTCGATGCGGCTGCCAGCCTGCCTCCTTGCGAATCTTATATTCCTCAAATGCTGGATTAAACCCTCCTCATCCTGCATCCTGCTCTTAAAACTTACAAAAAGCAGAAAAACAAGAAATAACTAAAATAACAGGAAGTCAAAACAAAGAATTTACAGTAGCTTGGGTTGCCTCCCAAGAAGCGCATCTTTTAACGTCGTTTGCTCGACGCAATTTTAGAGTTTAATTTCCAGTAGATGGCGGATCTTGGAGTTCCACCATTTCACGATCCTTATTTAGCTTCATCCCTTCACGGTAAAGCTTCACTCGATGACCATTAACCTTGAAAGTTGTATCGTTCTTTTTATTGTAAAGAGTGACAGCTCCAAATTCGTTTAATTCCTTGATCTCAAAAGGTCCGCTCCATCTTGACTTCAATTTTCCTGGAAACAGTTTCAACCGTGAGTTATAGAGTAAAACTAACTTACCTACTTCCAAGTTTTTGTCAATGATAGGGCGATCGTGACGCATTTTCATGGCAAGTTTCTGTCTCCAGGCACAGTCATACGCCTCGTTTCGCATTTCTTCAAGATGAGTCAGTTCCAGTTTTCGGTATTCCCCAGCTTCTCGATGGTCCATATTGAGCTTCCGAATTGCCCAACTTGCTCTATGCTCCATATCTAACGGCAAATGACACGCCTTCCCATAAACGAGTTGAAAAGGAGTCAAATCGAGCACTGTCTTGTATGCAGTTCTGTATGCCCATAATGAATCTACCAGTTTCGTAGCCCAGTCCTTCCTATTTGGACCAAATGTTTTCTCAAGAATGCTCTTCAATTGGCGGTTGCTGGTTTCAACTTGACCAGAAGTTTGAGGGTGGTATGGGGTGGCTACTTTGTGTCGTACTCCGCATTTATTCATCAATCGCTCAAACGCTTTGTTGCAAAAATGACTCCCCCCATCACTTATTATCGCTCTAGGGACTCCATATCGACTGAATATATTTCCCTATAGGAACTTCAAAACGACGTCAGCATTTGCCTTACGTGTTGGAGTAGTTTCCACCCATTTGGACACATAATCAACGCCCACCAGGATGTACTCAAAATCCCCACTCTTTGGGAATGGTCCCATGAAATCGATCCCCCATGCGTCGAAAATCTCGACTACTTGATTTGGTACGAGGGGCATTTTGTCTCTCTTCCCAATATTCCCTATTCTCTGGCAATCATCGCAATTCCTGCAATAGTCATAAACATCAGCAAACAAGGTTGGCCAATAAAAACCTGCCAAAAGGATCTTGAACGCGGCCTTTTGTGCTCAAAATGGCCACCAAGGTCATGGCAAAATTGAAAAATGCTTGTCATCTCGTCCTCAGGGACACAACGCCTGTTTAGTCCGTCTTTGCATCTTTTGAACATGTAGGGTTCATCCCAGAAGTAACTCCTGCACTTATGAAAAAACCTTTTTCTCTCTTGGTAGTTCATGTTAGTAGGTATGATACCACAAGCAAGATAATTCACAATATCAGCATACCAAGGAGAATCAGAAGCATTAAGAACATAAGCACTTTCATAGGGAAACAAATCGTCAATCATGCATTTCTCATTATTTTCAGTTACCATCCTAGACAAATGATCAGCTACCATATTTTCACAACCACGCCTATCCTTAATTTCTACGTCAAATTCTTGTAACAGTAAAATCCAACGAATCAAACGTGGTTTACTTTGTGGTTTAGCAAATAAATGACGTAAAGCAGCATGATCAGTGTGCACAATGACCTTCTCCCCTACAATGTAAGATCGAAATTTATCTAAAGAAAATACGACTGCTAACAATTCTTTTTCAGTAGTCGTGTAGTTGCGTTGGGCATCGTTTAGCATATAACTAGCATAATAAATAACCCTAAGCAGCTTCTCGACACGTTGTCCTAGAACAGACCCTACTGCCTCATTAGACGCATCACACATTATCTCAAATGGTAGAGTCCAATCAGGGGCAACAACAATTGGTGCAGAAGTAAGTTTCTCCTTAAGAGTTTCAAATGCATTCATACAAGTTTTATCAAACACAAATGGAGTATCTTGAGACAACAATTTACAAAGTGGGCGACTAGTTTTCGAAAAGTCTTTAATAAAACGCCTATAGAATCCTGCATGCCCAAGAAAACTCCGGACTCCTTTAATATCACGAGGGGGAGGAAGAGTTTCAATAATGTCTATCTTTGCCTTGTCCATCTCCAACCCTCTACTAGAAACAACATGTTCTAGTACAGTTCCACTCTTAACCATAAAATGGGATTTCTCCCAACTCAAAGTGAGATTTTTCTCAATGCATCGCCCCAAGACTTTAGATAAGTTAGTTAAACAACTCTCAAACGAATCACCAAAGATAGAAAAATCATCCATAAACACTTCCAAAAAGTCATCAATAAAATCAGAAAAAATAGAAAGCATGCACCTTTGAAAAGTTGCTGGAGCATTGCACAGACCAAAAGGCATCCTCCGGAATGCGAACGTGCCAAAGGGGCACGTGAAAGTAGTCTTGTTTTGATCCTCCGGGGCTATTGCCACTTGATAGTAACCAGACAGGCCATCCAAGAAATAGTAGAACTCATGCCCGGCTAGCTTGTCCAGAAGTTGGTCGATAAAAGGCAGTGGGAAGTGGTCCTTCCTTGTCGTAGCATTCATCTTCCTATAATCAATTCACATTCGCCATCCCGTGGTCAGTCTGGTTGGGACGACTTCGCCTCTCTCGTTTTCAATTATGGTTATGCCACCCTTTTTGGGTACTACATGAATCGGGCTCACCCATTTACTATCAGAGACTGCGTAAATGATTCCTTCCTCTTTCAATTTTAAAATTTCCTTCTTGACCACTTCATACAGTGTCGGCGTCAATCTCCGCTGGCTGTCTCGGACTGGTCTTGCGTCGGGTTCTAACTCAATTCTATGCATGCACGTAACGGGGCTTATTCCTTTGATGTCGCTGATGCTCCATCCTATAGCTTCTTTATACGTGCTTAGTACTGCAGTCAGTTGTTTTTCCTCATGCTCCGTCAATGCAGGGTAAATTATGACGGGTTTTGTTTCGTTAGGCTCGAGAAAAATGTACTTCAAGTGATTCGGTAATGGCTTAAGCTCTATCTTTGGCCCAAGCGTAGGTGCATTAGCTACTTCACATAGCTCTTCATCAAATTCCTCGAACTCCTCATAATCTTCTGTGATCTCGTTCAAGTCTATATCGAACATCTCTACCACCCGGCTAAAAAATTCGGATTCGTCCTCAACGCTCGACTCATCTAGCATAGTTGTCCCCTTGAGTTCATGTATACAAGATTCAATCGGGTCAACGAAGGAAAAATCCTCCTGCATCATTGGGGAGGGGGTGTTGTTGATGTCCTTAATCGAGAACGTGACTGTCTCCCTTAATACAGACAAGGTCATCCTTCCTTTGTGCACATCGATCAGTGTGTGGGAGGTTGACAGGAACGGTCGACCGAGCAAAATCGTATGTTCTGTGCCCTCCTTCGGAACTTCACCAACATCAAGTATAACGAAATCAACCGGAATTACCAATTCACCAACTTGGACCAAAACGTCTTCAACTATGCCAAGTGGTTGCCTGATGGAACGGTCCACCAGTTGTAGTCGCATTGTCGTTGGCCGCATTGTACTGAGGTCAAATTCCTTGTAAATCGAGTAAGGCATTAAATTGATTCTGGCGCCAAGATCGAGCATTCCACGTGTTGTTTTCCCGTTAGTTAAGGCAATGGTGATGCAAAAGCTCCCAGGGTCTCTCTCCTTCTTCGGTAGTGGACCCTTACATATGGCGCTGACTTCCTTGGTCAATTCGACTCGATGTGTTGTTTCCCCACGTCGCTCCCTTTCAGCTAGTTCCTTGAAGAATTTTACGTAAGTGGGCATCGTCTTTATTACGTCCAACAGAGGGAGATTAACGTTGACATTTTTTAGCAGGTTGTAAAGCTCCATGAACTTTTTGTTCTCCTTTGCTGGGCGCAGCCTACTCGGAAAAGGAACTTTGTCCCTTATGGGCGACGCCACAAGTCTTGGCTACGGGTTTGGAGTCTCGATGGGATCGTCATTTGATGCTGGAGTGGGGGCCTGAGTCGGGAAATTTCCTTTAAGCGATCCAGGAATATATGGATTCAGCGACTTATGCATATGATCGACTGGTTTGGGGTCATCGTTCGTGGGCACCTTCTCATTATCCTCCTTTTTGATTCCGTTGTCTATCACCTTCCCACTGCGTAGCGTATGGATTGCCGAGGCTTGCTCGGGTTGGCTTGGTAACCTCCCTTTTTCATTTTCGTGCTTTGCCATAAACGCCGCCATTTGGCTCATCATCTTCTCTAGGTTTTTCACACTTTTAGAAAGGTCGTTCAAGACCTCTAACTATTTAGACAAATCCTCCCCTTGCTTACTAACTTGTGTTGTCAAGGTTGCCAGTCCGTCCCTATTTCTCAGTGTTTCAGAGACTTGATTTTGCTGCCATACGAGCAATTGATCGGTTGGTTGCGTTGGGGAAGGAGATGGCGCAGTCGTCGGAAGCTTGTTCGGTGGTTGGTCAGTTGGAGTGGGAGTGCTGTGCGGGTTCCCAGAGCCCCATTTAAGATAAGGCAAATTGCGTTGTGCATAAAATTTGGTTGACGGTCTATGCTCATAATTTGGAACGTCTTGCCGGCGCATTTGCTCCTTGATGGCGTATGCTTCAGCTTCACTTTGATCGTAGCACACCATCTTGCATGTGTCAACTAAGTGCCCTTGTTCCCACAACGATTGCATGTTTTGATGCCCTCGTTGCTTGGTACTTCGGTTGCCTCATTAACCCTTATCTTTCGTGGTCGAGAGCTCGTTTGCCTCGACTTCTCGCTCATCTTTTCAAACAAACATTTTGCCTCAGTTGCTGTCAAATATCCGAAATCTCCTCCGGCCGCTACTTCGACATTGTTTTTATAAGAGTCCATAAGGCCTTCGTAGAACAGCTGATTCACCATTCCCGGAAAATTGTGATGATGTGGGCATGCCTGCAATAAAGATTTGAAACGTTCCCATTGTTAGAATAGGGTGACCGACAAGCCAACTTGTGGCTGTGGTCTGACCATTCTCTTGAAATACAATCGGGTTTTTATTCGTAATAATATCTTTTTATACATATTGGCATTCCATATCTTTTGTCCCATGCTAGTTGCATAGGTATGGTCCTGATGAAGTTACTTTATTACAGTGGATTGGTCTAGTTGAACCGTGAGATAATCCAGTACGTAATGTAACTCGTCGAACTTGTTCCTAGTCATAGGGTTACGCCATAATGAGGATACAGGCCTTTCCCGTTAAGACTAGTACTTAGTGTATGTGGACCGCRTCTCATCGGTCACGGTGTCTGGACATCGACATACATAAGTAGGTGCTCATAAGATGAGTTCACTGAACTCCCTCACCTAGAAATCTCTAAGTGGTTCCCACTCATTGAGTAGATGATTTCTATGGTATAGCTTACAACATTAATCCTTAAGAYCCAGACCTCATCGTGACTTCACTAGAGGAAAAGCTATGTTGTGACCTGTCTCTGTGTCTCCTTGAAGGCCGATTAAAAGGGGCAACGTTCGCATAGTCTGGAATCTAGTGGGAAGTCTGTGCATGGTAGTAGGGGATTCGGACGCATGATAAGTCATGGATGTCCTGTGTGTTCTGATGGTTGATAAATCCTCGGAGTCTCTGGCCAGAGCTGATAGTGGGGTGTTTAGAGAAATGTGTTTCTCTAAGTCACACACGAACGGATTATCTTGAACCTAGAACGTACACACAGTTATTGAACTAGAAAGAGGTCTCGATGAACCAATACCTCTTGTTCAATCGGGACATAGATCGCGAAGGGATCGTACTGTACATATAAGCTATATCACAAGGTTCTTGCAGGCACTTCATTTGTATCTAGGGAATTATGATGCGTAGTTGCTAGGCGCCTCTCATAATTCGTTGGGTTCTGGTTTGACCAGTGATTAAGTAAAATGAGTTTTATTTAATCAGGGACTCTAAGGGACGAGTTCATATAAGGACAATGTGTTGTTCGAATCACAATGTGTTGTGAACCCACGGCTAGCTTACACCTGAACCATTGAGGGTCACACCACGTGTTTCCTGATTATTGAAAACGACAGCTAGAAATTAATTGTTAATTTTAGCATATTTAGATGTCAATATGATTGAATCTAAAGTTCATAATTATGATTATGAATTGAGAAAAATACGAGAAAATTATTTTGGACGCGAAAATATAATTGTTATATTTTTGGAATTATCGTTTGTGAGAAATGATTTAATTCCGATGGGGTTTTAATTTTAATATAGGATCGACCCAATAAGCCGTTTAAGTTCATGGGCCGGTTTTGTTTATTTAATTAAATGGATTGGGCTTGCTCCTATTTAATTAAAAGGTTTGCTTTAAGTATTGGGCCAACCCAATTAGAATTAAGTTTGTTTTTAATTAAATTGTTGGGCCCAGCCCACAACCCGATTTGACTTGGGCTTCTACTTTTATTAAAAGTTTTGTTTTGTTCATTTTTAATTAAACCCATCTTTGGGCTGAGTTTTTTAAGCAAAAAAAAAATAAAAAATAAAAAATAAAAACAAAAGCAATATATAAAGAGAGAACAAGTCAGACGGGATTGAAACGGAGAACAAGTTTTACAAAACCAAAACACAACAGAGACGGGTTTGGAGAAGGAAAGGAATAACCAACAACAAACCTAAAACAAAAGGAGACGAAAAAAAATTGTTTTCGAAAAACCAAAAAACCCTAGCCCCCACGCCTCAAGTCGTCCGGCCGCTTGCCGCCGGCCGTCGCCTTCGCACCGAAATGTTCGGTCGTCGTATTTCTCCGTCGTTCTCGAACTCTCGACGAATCTAGTRCTTCGTCGCGAGAAGATCGGGTTATTCGGTGTGTGATACCGATAGCCGGAGCTCTTCGTCGCCACACATTGCATCGCCGGAGCTGAGCTCGCCGTCGATCCGCTGCCACCATTCGCCGGAGTTGAGCGCCCGTCGCCGCTGCCCTTGCTGTCGGAGTCGTCAAGCAACAACCCTTCTCCGTCGCTGTTGCTGCTAGACTGTTTGACATTCTTATCTTAAAAATTAATTATTCTCGAGTCTCTATAAGAAAAATTAGTTGATCGATAATTTAATGAAATTAAAATCAATTAGAGCCCAAATAAGATAATCGATCTTTCAAATCAATTTGAATTCGATAAATAGGTGCTGGATTAATTTATTAATTTAAATTGTTAAATTAATTTGAAATTAATAGAACACCAACTAAATCGTTTTAGTTTATTGTTCATATGATGAATGGATGAAACTAAGTTCGATGATGATCTTAAATTGTAAAGAATCAACAATTGATCATAACTAAAGTTCGGATGAGATATAGAATTAAAATCCCTCATTCTTAAAAGTTAAGAATTAAATCAGGCTATAAAGAAAAACCGATTTGTCGTTCTTTTTCTTTCCTTCTAC
>BMAC01000895.1:304798-321893 GCA_014905375.1 Phtheirospermum japonicum | reverse complement strand
AATAAATAAAAGTGTTCTATGGATGGGGAGGGGGGAAACTGCTGCTGCGCTGATAGGGAGCGGGGAACTGCTGCTGGAAACGAGCGTACATCTCAGCCATCTGGGCGTTCGTCCGCGCCTGAAAATCCTCCTGCTGCCGGCGCTCCTCCGCACGCTGTCGCCTTTCCTCGTCTGCCTGCTGCTGCAACGCCTCAAGCTGCGCCCTCTGAGCCTCGACCTGCGCCTCGAGCTCTCTGATCTGGCTCCTATCAGCCTAGGAGGAGGGTGGAAGAGCCGCCCTTCAGTAAACCCTTCGCAGCAGCCACCATCTTCCCATACGCGCCGGTGCCGTAAAGCCGTCCCTTGCTTCACCCCGGCGACGCCGAGGAAAACCTGGTCCTGGTCAACCTCGTTACTCTCCTCCTGGGAAGACGCACGTCTCCTGTTCCTGGGTCAGATGTCGCTCGTACTCCTCCTGAAATACAACTCGTTATTAAAATTTTACGTTAAAATCAAAGAATAAGTTAAAAATAAAAAAGAGACTCACATTAATATTAGCAGATCTCGTATCGATCCACGCGCCGTCTTTCTTCTGGTGCGTACGTTTAAAAAGATCGTAGCACGTAGCCGGCGAACCCGTCTCCCGCTCCTGTATTCAAATAGAATTTTCAAATAATTAACATTAAAATTAAACAAATAAATATTAAATTATTATATTCTAAAATTACTTACTATATTCAAGGCATAGTCGATAGTAGATCTAGCACCCCCCGTTTGCTTCGACATCCCAGTACCCGACCCAGCAGGCTCGCTCCTCCTATTCTTGCTGCACTGCTTGGATTTCTTCTTGTTCTCGGGCTTATCCCACTCAACCTTCCAAGCACTAGTTGAAATGGATGATATATAAGATACGATATAAATTATATGTTATAAATAAAAAATTCTAATTTAATAAGAAAACACATAACAGAATCGTTTACTATAGACCTCCGCGGTCAGGCACTCCGGCCGACCACCACCATTGGAGGCAATATGCTGCTTATACTCGTTAAGCTTCTTCCCGTAAAGGTCTCCGGTCATCGGAAAAAATACATCTCGTATGTCCTTCTCACTATACTCCTCCGGGTCCCAATAACAAACCTCCTGCAAAATAAAACAATAATAACAATTCGATTGAAACATATGTTTGTGTTTTTACAGAAAATACTAACAAATTTGGACAGAAAATAATAATTACCTTAAACATCTCCCACCAGAACGCCTTAGTTTCCTTAGGGACCGCCTTATAGCACCACCCGGCGGGATGGAGGTCCCTCTCAAAAATCAAACGAAGTATAGTGGCCACCTTGCCCCCTGTGCTGTGCAGCCTGTATTCAATTATTTTTTTTATCTTTTTACGAATAAAATTTAATCATAATGATAATTATAATTTTAAAATAACTGATTTACTTACTTCAACCCTGCAATATAAACCTGAGTCRTACCCCGCTGCGGTGCGACCAACTGTCGTCGGGTCCGTGATGTACCCGCGTCGGACGGGGTCTGCGATGGAGTATGCAACGTCGACGTCTGTGTCGGGGTCTGCATCGCTGGATGATCACTACCGAGACCCATGTAGTCGGTGTCGAAATCAGCTAAACGATTAGCCGACCCCATGTCTGATCGACCTACGCTACCAGATCCTCGACGAATCGGCATCTGATAAATTTATTAGATAATAATACGAGCATTTTACAAAATACCAGTATATATTAGACACCAAACGCATTAATAAATCCAAATTAAAAAAAGAGTGTTTTACAATAAGAATAAATTACACATATTTCAAAAAAACTAATCACTTTTGCTATTAAATGCATCATCAAACTCGTCTTCATCTGTATCTTGATCGGTAAGTAACTCTTCTTCTGTATCATCATTTGTCTCGTTATTACCAAGTTCCTCCACGTAATTGTCATTGGGTTCGTGCAACAGAAAATCGACATCATCGAGTTGAATCGGACGGCTTGTATCTATAGCTTCCTCTTGAAATGATTCTTCTGGTAAAGGCTCGATAAAATCGACATTTGATCTCGCCTTGATTTTACACGTTGCCCACCAGTCCAATTTGTCTCATCTTAAACTTGAGTATGCACAGTAGTATACTTGTGCAGTTTGGGAAGCAAGTACAAAAGGTTCATATCGATTGAACATACGCTTATGATTGATATCGACAATCTTATAATTTGGATGGACTTTTGTGCCTGCACTTGTTGGATCGAAYCATTCGCAATTGAACAATAGTGTGTTTTTCTTCATTCGGCCCATGTATTCGAGCTGCACAATTTCTATGAGACGACCGTAATAATCATATTCGGTGGCCCCAATAGTTGACCCTTTACTACATACTCCACTGCTCGATGTTGCTTTGTTAGATCCGTGCTCCAATGTGTGAAATCTGTAACCATTTATCTTACATCCGGTATACGTTTTCACACATCTTGATGGACCCTCAGCTAGACTCCTAATGTTCTCGTCGATCACATTGTTCGAACGATCTCTAGCCTATGACATTGACAAGTTATTTTTAATTTTGGAAATATATTATATAAATAGATACCATAATTATATGATATACATCTCGGTATCGATTGTCTTACATAATATTTAAACCAATTGGCAAATCCATTTTCCAATTGTTCGTTGAGCCGATCTTAATTAATGTTTAGGTGGAGACGTTGAATGCTCTTCKTGTAAATACTACATATAACGTTACACAATTTAGGAAAAAAGTATTAGTACATTTATATATATGTATAAATTGACATTATAAATTGGAATGAGTATTCATACCTAACATTTTGAGTCTTCATTTATGAGTATTTAATAAAACTCTCAAGTCCATCCTTGAATTTTTAGGATAAATAGTCGTCTTCGATTCGCTCGTACATCCAACTACGATCGGAACTCATCCTAACATTGCATGATTGTCAGATTTTTGAGTCTTAAGCTTGTTCTAGAAATCTAGAAATCCTAAGATTTTTGAGTGTTAAGCGTGTTTTAGAATCAAATAAGGTGGTCAAATTTCGGCAGCATTACGAGAAGAATGGGGAATTCGAGTTATTTTTGGTAAGGCTCCTATCCCATTCAAGAACGTGACRTTTTAGTAGTTTGTATTATCTTAACATATGTATTTTTCTTATATTCAAAATTTCGGCAGCATCTCCCCCCAGTTCTCGTAGTGCACGTATATTTCAGTGCACSCGAAAACAATTTAGAGAGATGCAGAAACCAAAATTTAAAACTTAAAAAAAAACATACACATAAGATAACCATACTACAAGTCACATTCTCAGTTTGTCCAAAAATGGGACAATTCGAAATTTAGTATCAAACTTTATATTTGATACTAAATCTCAAACGGGTCTAAGGAATATTGGAATAATTCGAAACTTATTTTCGAATTTTTCTATATGATTAATTGTGAAACAAGTGATTTATATGCATCGCGTCACTTCGCCAAGGTTCCAAATAAGCAATTACCACCGTCACATTTTTTTTAAAAATATTTTGAAAACTTAAATAAAATTTCGTGACACCCTATCACGTTTTTAAAAATAAGATTTGAAAACCCGCTATTGGAGGGACAAAACCTCCCGACCGGCGCCGTAACCCACGTCAACATCTGACGGTATACAACCAACAACACCAATGGCAATATTATATATAAACAAAACTAAACCCCGACCGATCACCACGGCCTCCCATGCATGAACAATATATATACAAATTTTTTTAAATTCCGGCCGATCACCACGGCCTCCCATGCATGAACAATATATACACAATATTGCTTCTAGCTAGGTAGATTCTGAAATAGACACGTCTATAAAGAGGCACGCAGCACTCGAATAGAAGTCATCGCTTTCCTCGACCACCCTCACCATGTCTGCTCCAAAAATCAACCGACTCCTTGCTAGCATGGTCACTAAAAACAGACGTTTTCATTGACTGTATCTACTGCTGAATTATAGATGTTTGGAACCGACATGGGGAGGGCGTTTGAGGAGGACAATCTCTGTACGAATGCTGTCTGCGCTCTTTATAGACAAGTATACTCCAGAATCTACACAAGCTTATTTATTACTAAAATGACCCCTAATTAATTGATTATTCCTAAATTGAACCCTAATTAATTGATTATTCCTAAATTGAACCCTAATTAATTGATTATTCCTAAATTGAACCCTAGGCGATGCCGAGAAAAAACCTGATCCTGGTCAACCTCGTTACTCTCCTCCTGGGAAGACGCACGTTCTTGTTCCTGGGTCAGATGTCGCTCGTACTCCTCCTGAAATACAACTCGTTATTAAAATTTTACGTTAAAATCAAAGAATTAGAAAAAAATAAGAAAGTGACTCACATTAATATTAGCAGATCTGGTATCGATCCACGCGCCGTCTTTCTTCGTGTGCGTACATTTAAAAAGATCGTAGTACGTAGCCGGCGAACCCGTCTCCCGCTCCTGTATTCAAATAGAATTTTCAAATAATTAACATTAAAATTAAACAAATAAATATTAAATTATTATATTCTAAAATTACTTACTATATTCAAGGCATAGTCGATAGTAGATCTAGCACCCCCCGTTTGCTTCGACATCCCAGTACCCGACCCAGCAGGCTCGCTCCTCCTATTCTTGCTGCACTGCTTGGATTTCTTCTTGTTCTCGGGCTTATCCCACTCAACCTTCCAAGCCACTAGTTGAAATGGATGATATATAAGATACGATATAAATTATATGTTATAAATAAAAAATTCTAATTTAATAAGAAAACACATAACAGAATCGTTTACTATAGACCTCCGCGGTCAGGCACTCCGGCCGACCACCACCATGGGAGGCAATATGCTGCTTATACTCGTTAAGCTTCTTCCCGTAAAGGTCTCCGGTCATCGGAAAAAATACATCTCGTATGTCCTTCTCACTATACTCCTCCGGGTCCCAATAACAAACCTCCTGCAAAATAAAACAATAATAACAATTCGATTGAAACATATGTTTGTGTTTTTACAGTAAATACTAACAAATTTGGACACAAAATAATAATTACCTTAAACATCTCCCACCAGAACGCCTTAGTTTCCTTAGGGACCGCCTTATAGCACCACCCGGCGGGATGGAGATCCCTCTCAAAGATCAAACGGAGTATAGTGGACACCCTGCCCCCTGTGCTGTGCAGCCTGTATTCAATTGTGTTTTTTATCTTTTTACGAATAAAATTTAATCATAATGATAATTATAATTTTAAAATAACTGATTTACTTACTTCAACCCTGCAATATAAACCTGAGTCATACCCCGCTGCGGTGCGACCAACTGTCGTCGGGTCCGTGATGTACCCGCGTCGGACGGGGTCTGCGATGGAGTATGCAACGTCGACGTCTGTGTCGGGGTCTGCATCGCTGGATGATCACTACCGAGACCCATGTAGTCGGTGTCGAAATCAGCTAAACGATTAGCCGACCCCATGTCTGATCGACCTACGCTACCAGATCCTCGACGAATCGGCATCTGATAAATTTATTAGATAATAATACGAGCATCGGCGGATGGCGAGCTTGGCTTGGCACGACTTCTTTCTTTTTCTTTCTCTTCTTTCTTCTTCCTTCTTCTTCTTTCTGTCTTCGCACGATTGTGAGAAACAGCGGCCCGCTGTTTTAAGTAGGGCAACAATTCTGAGGGAACTAATCCCTCGTAAAACCGAGGGAATTCAATTTCCCTCGGTTATTAAAATATCTTTTTTTAAAAAACTATTTTAATTCTTAGGGAATACAATGTCCCTCGGTTTCATTCCGAGGGATTTTTCATTCCCTCGGAATTAAAATAATTAAAAAAAAAAGAAAAAATCGAAATAAATAGATGAAATTAGAAAAAAATATATGGTTTATTTTCGGGACGCCGAGGCGCACCCCTCCCCGCCCCGGTCGTAATTTCTCGGGTCTTCTTACTATTTTTTACTATTTTTCTATTTTTTTGAGTTTTTTTGAGTTTTTTATTTAAAATCAAAAAAAATTAGAAAACGCGTGCGGAACGATCGACGCCCGACGCCCGTGGTTCCACGACGCCGAGGCGCACCCCTCCTTCAGTATGGAAAAATCACGACGCTACGTCGCTTCGCGTTTCCCACCGAAGGAGTTCATCGATCGATCGTATCTTGTTGTTGGTCGAATCTCATGACACGTGTGGACACGCACGTGCTCGCTGGTATTTTCCGATCGAATTTGGGGTCAAAACCACCCCACGTAATCGGTTTTATTTTTACGATTTTTCTATTTTTTTTCTATTTTTTATGATTTTTTTATTTTTTGAAACATTCTGAGGGAATCAGAAATCCCTCGGAATTCCGAGGGATTTTTGAACGAATCCCTCGAAATTTCGAGGGATTTTAGATTCCCTCGAAAATTTCAAAAAATAAAAAAAATCGAAATAAATAGAAAAAAAATGGAAGAAATTAGAAAAAAAAATAGGGTTTATTTCCGGGTCGCCGAGGCGCACCCCTCCCCGCCACGGTCGTAATTTCTCAGGTCTTCTTACTATTTTTTACTAATTCTTCTATTTTTTCGGGGTTTTTTTTCCATTATTCATCTAAAATCAAAAAAAATTAGAAAACGCGTGCGGAACGATCGACGCCCGACACCTGTGGTTCTACGACGCCGAGGTGCACCCCTCATCCAATATGGAAAAATCACGACGCTACGTCGCTTTGCGTTTCCCAACGAAGGAGCATTGATCCATCGTATCTTGTTGTTGGTCGAATTCCACGACACGTGTGGACATGCACGTGCTCGTTGGTATTTTTCGATCGGATTTGGGGTCAAGACGACCCCACGTGCCTAAGAGGATAGGATCGACTTTGTTTTTACGATATTTCTATTTTTTTCTATTTATTTCGATTTTTTTTAAAAATGAAAAAAAACTCGAAAAAAATAGAAAAAATAGTAAAAAATAGAAACAAAACCCAAACAACGGGGAGGGGTGCGCCTTGGCGTCCTGAAAATAAATTTTATTTCTTTATTATTTTTTCAATTTTTTTATATTTATTTGGGTTTTTTTTAAATATTAATTAATATTTCGAGGGAATATAATTTCCCTCGGAATATTAATTAATATTTTAAAAAAAATTAAAATTCATTACGAGGGAATTCCTAAACCCTCGGAAGTTTAATTAATATTTTAAAAAAATAAAAAATCATTACGAGGGAATATAATTTCCCTCGGTATTCTGAGGGAATTATTCCCTCGGAAATCTTTCCGTCGGCCATCCGTCGGTTTGTTCTTCGAAAATTATGGCGGCATACTTTGGCGCCAGTATTCCCGAAGGAATTACATTCCCTCGGAAAAAATCGAGGGATTCAAAGATCCCTCGGTATTCCCTCGAAAATTTCCGAAGGATATAATGTTCCTCGGTTTTTCCCTCGGAAAATTACTTTTTTTTTTGTAGTGAATGTTAATTTATTATTTTAATATTCTAATGATATGTTATTATTTTACTATACGCTTTGTGTAATTATAACTAATTTTAAATAATTCCTGAAAAGATACACTCACTCTTAATACATGCAACCATCAATTCTTCCCACTTATGGAGACATCGTATGGTTCTGAGATTGACAAAGAATATGAGGTTTCAAAATCTCAGCTTAGAGCCCAATTCAATTGAATTGAAAGAGTTTTTTCCATGGATAAATAACATTGGAGATGGGACGGTTGGAGGATCAAATGATGGCATCGTTGAAATCGACATCCCAGAGAATTTATTGTTGTTAGATGATGGTGACTCTATTGCATTAATTGTGGCCAACACTTATCTACAATTCGGAACGAATGCTGAATGTCTGTTTATTTGGAGGGCCGAACTATTCTTACACTAACACTTGATGTAGTCAATTTAACCAATAAGTATATGACTTCATTGAATGAAGGAGAATGTAAGGTATAATTGAGCTCAGATAGTGCGTGCAAATCTGATGCAAATATTGACATTTTGCAAGATGTCCATTCAACCGAGTTTTTAAACACAATCAAGTGTTATGAGTTGACGAATCATGATCTATGATTGAAGGTTAGTACTCCAATCATGTTGTCGAGAAATATTGATCATTCACTTGGTTGGTGCAATTGAATTAGATTGGGAGTTACGAAATTGGGTGATCAAGTTTTGGAGGCAACGATTCTCCAAGGAAGTAACGTAGGTTAATTAGTACTCATCCCACGAATGAACGTAACACATCGGATCCTAGGTTTCCGTTTAAGGCAATTTCCGGTTATTCCGTCGTATGCAATGAGAATTAATAAAAGTCAAGGCCAATCTCTATCCCACGTTGGACTTTTATTGAAAAAGCCTGTTTTTCAGTCATGGTCAACTGTATGTTGCAATATCAAGGGTGACCAACCAAAAAGGTTTAAAAATCTTGATTTGCAATAATGAAAATAAACGTAGAAAAAAAAAACTACGAATATTGTGTACAATGAAGTATTTCATAATTTGTAAATTATAAATTTCTGATTACTAATAATTTTGCTAAGCATGTTCTATATAATGTTTAATTCTTCAATTTCTTATATTTATTATTTTAATCTTTATCTTATTCTACTTTTGTTTAAATTAGTATAACCACTTATTTATTATATTATTAATATTAAAATAAATTAAATATTTAATAAATTAAACCTTAAAATTATACTCCCGTGCATCGCACGGGTATAATACTAGTTTAACTTAAAAAGTAAGATTTTCTTTTATCATTTTGGACATGAAGTAAAATGTTTTGTTATTTTGTCGGATATTAAAAAAAAAAAAAAAAAACTACTTTTTGGTACACAAGTATAAAGTTTTCTTAGTTTTTGTATATAAAGTAGAAAATTTTATTATAAAATAATAATTTTGAATATTAAATGAGAGATTTTTGCTATCGTCAATTAAATGATTTTTGAATATTAAGTAAGATATTTTTCGAATATATAATAAAAAAAATCTATTAAAAAAGAAAAATAAGAGAATCGGCGAAAAGTCTTTACTACTAGTTTCGCAGTTGGTGCAATCACCCTACTGCTAATAATAATAATATTATTATTATTTTTACTTATTATATATTTTTTCGTAATAGGAATAATGTAGTATTTTCATTCATAATATAAATTATCGACAATTAAATAACTATATGATAGTTTCTGATATTTTATTATATGAAAAACTTAGCTTCTATTGTATGTATTAACTAGAAATGGAGTGCAATTCGTTCTGCACAATGCTAAAATGACGCAAACTCTTGACGTATCAGCAGTTATTCCAAAGTTGTTACTCTGTCCTAAATCCATTGGATTGTGTGTGGATAATAGCTGGCTTCTTTCCATAATCCGGTGGAATTCGAATGGCAGCAGACATATTTGGATTAGAATTTTTCGGGATTATGAAGTTTGATATTCATAATTTTAGGGGGTTTTGGATGGGATTCTAAATTTTATTATTATTTAGAATCTTGAGTATCGAGAATTATGTGAATAGTAATAATATTTGTTTGTTATAGGATTTAATTTTTTTTTTCAAATCATATCTTTGGAAAGTGGATGATAATATATTTTTATATTGTATTTAGTACTATTTAATTTTTTGAAAATAATAATGATAATGTGATAAAATAACTAAGTGTGGGGTAAGGTGTAAGAAATTGTTGGTTGTGGGTTGAAAATTTGAGTCGTAGAACAAACGAGAGAATTGGGATTTAGAATTCCAATTCTGGTATTGAGAGTTCTAAACCAAACAAGCCCTTAGGGTATTCAAAATTATGTGAATAGTGAGAAATTTTATTTGTTTTAGAATTAACAATCCTTTACTTTTTAGGGGCAATTGCCAAATACTACATAAGGAAAAATATTTTTGTCAAATACTCTAACTAATTATACAAAATGTCAAATAGTCCAACCATAAATATACCACCACCTCCCGCCGGCCACCCCCACCGCCGCTGCCTGCCGCCGTCCAGCCGTCGAAAAATTTTCCAGCGAGTTTTTTTTTTGCCCATCAAATATAAAGTTAGAAATCTCACTATAAAGTAAGAGTTTTTTAATAAGAAATTTTCTTACTTTTTCATACATAAAATATGAGATTTTCATTATAAAGTAAGATTTTTTTTATTTTTTTTAACATAAATTAAAAATATCTTTATTTTAGAAAATAAAGTAAGAAATTTCACTATAAAATAAGAATTTCTCCTACTTTTTCGAATATAAAATAACAAACTTTCTTACTTTAAACGATATAAAGTAAGAAATTTTATTAATTTTTTGAACATAAAGTATGAAATTTCACTAAAATAATATATAATTTGTATTAAATAAAAAATACATAATAATTTTCTATTAAGCAATATTTTTTTTGGCAAAATAAAATTGTGTAATAAGTAAAAACAAGTGTGTAATAAGTAAAAAATACATAACAACATTTGCACATCAAAGTAAGAAACTTTTGCAATCAAATAAAATAATTTTTACCATCAAGAATGAATTTTTGGACATTAAATAAAAAATATGTTGCATATAGTAAGAAATTCGGACATATAGTAACAAGTATTTCCGGTGACCGAAAATTTTTTTGGACATTAAGTAAAAAATATTTGGACATATAGTAAGAAATAAATACATATAATAAAAAATCCAGACATATAGTAAAAAATATCTGGGTTGAGAAAAAAACTGACTGCACTAACTCCATGGACATGTAGCAAAAAATTCAGACATACAGTAAGAATTTTTGGGCAAAAAGAAAAAGGCCAAAAATAAATTTCGGTGCCCGTAAAATATTTTCAGATGATCAGGAAAAGAAAATGTGACCGAAAAAAAATTATGGCGGCCGAAAGATTTTCCGATCGACCGGCGGCGGCAGGTGGCAGCCGGCGGCAGCAGGTGGCCCTCAATTTATTATTATTATTATTATTATTATTATTATTATTATTATTATTATTATTATTAGTTATTTTAATAGTAAGGGTATTGTGGTATATTCATATCATAATTTTGGACTATTTGACAAAAAATAGGCAGTATTTGATTTAAAATTGGATGCAGGACTAATTGACAAATGGACCTCCATCTGGGGTACTATTTCATAATATCCCCCACTTTTTAAGGTAGATGTCAAATTATGTGAATTCTTGTTTGTTTTAGAATTTATAATCATTTACTTTTTAATGTAAATGTGATGTGTGAAAAGTGGATGATAATGTATTATTATATTGTATTTGATGTCAAATCATGTTTGAAAAGTAGGTGATAGTATATTATTGTATTGTGATTTGTACATATTTGTATGTGATTTTTGTGTGTTTTTGCATCGTATGTTGTGTGATTTTATGTGTTTTAAGTTTATCTTTTTATCGTTTTTCTTCCTTTTTTATATTTTTCGTTTCTTATGGTGTTCAATGTGTTTTTACTTTATTTTGTATGAAATAATCTAATTTTGTTTAATGTTAATATCTCATCTCAAAACGAGGAAAACGGGACGAGCGACGAGCCGAAGCCATGCAGGTGCGTCGATTGACGCACCGTCGACGCAAATGTTCTGAAGCGTCGATCCTAGGCCCGTCAGTCGACGCACTGCCTGCCGACGCGTGTAGCCTGGCTCGCGTCGACTGACGCACTGTCGATGCACCGTCGACGCAAATGTTCTGAAGCGTCGATCCTAGGCCCGTCAGTCGACGCACTGCCTGCCGACGCGTGCAGCCTGGCTCGCGTCGACTGACGCACCGTCGACGCTCCGGCAGTTTGAACAGTTATTTTCGAAATTCTATATAAATCTGGTGGTTTTTTCGTTTTAATGGGGCTGGGACGAGGGGGAAAGGTTCAGAGACTGTCAATAACCCTCGGTTCATGCCACCACTTCAATTCATGCAAGATTAGATTTTATAATTCGTCGTTTCATCGTTTTTACGCCGTCCGACGTTCAAGGCCATTTCTCGCCGCTGAAGATCGTTCGATGGATGCTGTTTTCTTATTATAAGTTTTTTTTTCTGAACTTTGTTATTTTCCTTTTGTATTTGACATTGTTATCTTTTAATGATTATGTTAATTTAGTTCATATTCCTTTTACAGTTTGATTATGTTCATGCTTTGTGTTGAAATTATATTTTAATCACGATGATGATTGTTGGCTAATCTTAATTCTCATGCATTTAATTGTTGAAAATATGCTTTTGAATATAATTATGCTAGCTGGTTAATTTTATCGGTCTAGTRCGCTTAGGGTCGTTTAGAGCCATCGGGATTGACAACCCCGATCGTGGAGACGATTCCGGCGCACTAGACCCTCGCTTTTATTAATTGTTTTTAAAATCTTTTTATTTTATTGCTCATAGATGTTAGAACACTTCAAAACTAATTGGATCGAGTGTTTAGTTTAGTTTTTAGTTTAGTTTTTAATTTCGTAGTAATGTACGTAAAATCGAACACCGGAATAGTTTCCGATTAGCCTTCCTTGTGATTCGACTCGAGTCAGCTTATCGCCTACAATAACTCCGTTCTCTTGCGGACGAGCTTTTCATTATTTTTAAAGCAAAAAAGTTCGATTCATATTGTATTTGGTAATATTTAATTATTTAGTTGTAAGATATTGTTGTTTGAGTATTTGATTTTTGAGTTTTAGAACAAACGAATATTCGGTATTACGAATCCCGAATCCGGTATTTCTAATTCTAACCCAAATAGAGCCTAATAAGGGTGCGATGGATATCTTTTCGTTCATTTTTGTTTCGTTCCACTATAAAAAAGTGAAAATAAAAATTTTAGGGAGATAAAATTTTTTGGTAAGATAATGATTGGATATAATTTATATTTTTTTGAGTAAATATTTGGATATAAAATTATTTGGTAAATAAAATTTCAAATGGAACCCACAAAAGTTTTTGTATGGTGTGAATTAATGATGGTGGAAAGATGAGAGCAAGAAAATAAAATAAAGTTTTTGTGTGATAGAAAATTAATGTTAGTTGAGAGATAAGAGAGATGAGGGAAATAGATAAGAGAGAAATGAGGAAAAAAATTTTGAAAAAAAAAAATTATATTTTTAAGTTATAAATAATTATTTATTTGGGTTTTTTTTTTTTTTTTATTGTTTAGGAAACCAAAGATTTTAGTTTCCATTCGCACCCTAAGCTTTTTCACTCGGAATAAACAAGTCTCGAATATAGGCGTATCTAATTCATGATTTCATGTGGTTGATTATGAATATTTTAAATACCTTTTTCTTGCAAAACTGACATTCCTAGTCAATGGGTTTGCTAGGTTGATTATTCCACCAACTGTAGTCTACATTAGAATGCAACGCTTCGCTGTGGTATATATACTATTAAACAAAAAAAAGTATATCAACTTCTAAAAAAAATCTTGATTTCTATTATAATGACACTAAAAAAAATTATATACATTTAATTATTGCACAATTATAAAATTACAAAGAAAAATAAATAAAGTATTTAATAGTAAAATTTTGAAATAAATGAGACTAATAAGTGAGGTTAATGATATACATGATAATTTATAATGATCTAGTCATTCATGATATACATTTTAAAATTATTAAATTAGCTATATTCAAATAATTATTTATACAATATAATATTGTTCTTCCTAATATAATCAGTTATTTATAATATTCATCCTGATAATTGAGTTTTATTCATTTAGGTGAAATATTAAATTAAAAATAAAAAAATGCATTAGACTAAAACTTTAATTCAAAGTATAAGAAAATTAAAAGGACAAAAAAAAAACCAAAAAGAAAACAAACAAACAAATAACTCACGAAAGAAAAAAAATTGCAGTCAAAACCGAAAACCCATTAAGCCCAGAACAACCCCAAATTAAAATATCACCAATAACTTGGTGACAAATTTTGTATCAAAGATGCTGCAGGTTACTTTTAATATAAAGGTATAGATTAGGGAATATAAATATTCTAATAGAGAGATTATTAATAAAATATTTTAAAAATAGTATTATAAAATATTATTTTTCGGCTAAATAAAATTATTTTATAATCAAAAAATAAATATCAAAAATATTATTCTATTAAAATAATTAAGGGAATTTTATTTCTTATCTTCTACTTATCGCTATTTTTTCCCTTAACCTTCTAAAATATATTAAAAAAAAAATTAAAATATCTCGATGTGTAGAATTTTGACAAATTGTCTTTCTACTAGCAGTTTTTGACTATAATGTAGCTGGAAAGTTTTATTTAGGGTTTTGGAAGGATTATTAACATCGGTTTAAGTTGAAAATTTGCATAATAACTACGAAAAAATGAGAGGAATCTAAGAACGAAATCGAAAGTTGGTGAGTACAGAGGGATTATTGAGTTGAAATTTTACGTGACGTCATTGATTTTACTCATTTTTTAGAATCATTTCGAAAAATTTCAACCCTATTTAACGCCGATAACTCTTCCAAAATTGTAATTCTAATTACAAAATCGTATATATTTTCACAACTTTTATTGCTCCATTTCAACTTTGTTACATTGTGCAAACAATTTTCTCTATTATTTTATTACCCTAAAACTGATAGTATTAAAAAATTTGTCAAAACTTTGATGAGTAGAAGAAAATAAAGGCTATACAGGGACTAAAAAAACAAAAATCCCAATAATTAAATTACTGCAACATTCATTTAATTCTCTTCTCGCACGCAATATCGGTATTTCAGAGTAGAGATCAAAAATCATTCCCAAAAAATGCCCCCAGGAAGGAAGGAAACCCCAGAAAAGGGCAAACAACCAATCGCCGCCGGCGCCACGGCGGGCTGTGAAATTCCTGAAGAAATAATGCTCTGCATCCTCACGCGCCTCCCCGTGAAGTCAATTTTCCGATTCAAGACCGTTTGCAAGCCCTGGCGCCATCTCCTTTCCTCACCAGAGTTCATCAAATTACACCAAGGTCAGTTTTCTGGCGACCCAAATAATCAATCAGTAATTATCCGGAGTAGGAACGAGAAATATAGTCGCACCATGTCTCTCCTCAAAATCGAGTCCGATGAGAAGAAACCCACGATTCTTGAGCACCCACATCCTGCAACCGACCTTATGAACATCGTCGGGTGTTGCAATGGCTTGATTTGCATGGGCCGCCCACGGCTTGAACTGGAGGATATTGTTCTGTGGAACCCTGCTATGAAGCTCTTTAAGTTTATAAGTCTTTCAGAAAACGTGGATTTTACGGATCCCAAAAGTATGTCACTAGGGTTTGGGTATGATGAGGAGGGGGGTGATTTTAAAGTGGTGATAATATTTGGTGTGGAAGGAGAGAACGAGAGCATTGGGGTTGAGGTGTACTCTGTTAATTCCGATTCTTGGATCACAATCGAGCCCGGTTTTCAGTTTAATGAATATAAAGCTGAAAGTCTTGTTATTGTGAATGGGAACCCGGTTTGGTTCGCGACTGTTGATGAGAGTGAGAGTGCAAAGAGTCGTCATGTCGGTGATGTTTTTGTGTGTTTCGATGTAAGAAAAATGGAGTTCAAGGCTGTGCCTATGTCGACCCGTAATTTTCACGTTGGGGAGATGGGAGGTGATTTGGTGGATTGGAAAGGGTCTCTTGGTGCTCTTGTGTGTAATCAAAACGGCGAAGGGGTTGTTAAATCTGTTGATGTTTGGGTGTTTGACGACGGTGAACAGATTTGGAGAAAGGATCACACATTTGGGCCTATTGAGGTGAATCTGAATGGGATTTTGCAGTGTTTGGAGAATGGGAAATTGTTGGGTTCAGGCAATGACAAACTGTTTGTGTTTGATCCTGAGACCGGATGGGTAAAGGTCTATGACATTGAGCTGAAGCCTTATGATATTCATCGATATCTATATACTGAGAGTTTGGTGTGCATTAAAGGAATGAGACCGTGCAAATGAAAATGGGAAAAGGGTAAGAGTAATTTAGCTGCTTGTGTACTTTTGGTCCTTTAGGTAAGGACATTGTTTGCTTTTGTATCAAGTGGTATCTTTAATGGTTTCTTATTGGTGTTGGAGATGGCTAAAGATGTTTTTGTTATCATGTACTTAAAGCTAGGATTAGCTTCTATGATGTCCAAAGTTTAGAGTTGAATATTAAATGCTTGGTATGAATGGTTCGGTTTTAGGCATGGTGTCATTCGATACATTTAAAATTATTGAGGAAATTATAGCTATGGATCATGGGGAGTTTTTGGATGCATCTGATTCCTACTGTTTTATTTTATCTGCATGTAGTTTATTTACGGTTTTTGTTTTTACGACCAAGAACAATAGTTTCCTCTTTTTTTCGTGTTAGTTTTCATCATTGTTGTCTTTTTGGGTTGTGACTCGTGAGATGGATGAGGAAAGCACAAGCTTAGCGTAGTGATTTTTGGAGTGGATTTAACAATTTCTATAGGCCAATTTGATCTTGGTCTGAGTTCTGTGGGATGGTGTATCTCATTCATATATAAGATGTTGGAAAAACACAAGTAACAAAAACAAGATTTTCGGAGCAATTAGTATATCCCTTCGAAAATACTTTTGTTAGTGCATAAAGAGAGAGATTGCTAATTGTTGTATATGGAGCATAACTGAAATAATATTATCTAGCTTAATTTGATTCAGCTAATTTGAGAAAATACCGAGCGTAGACAAACTCCCCTGTTTTTTCTTAGTCATCTTTGTCTTTTTTCTTCTTATTTTTTTTGTTTTTTGGTTGATGTCATTGTTGTCCTTATTTCTGCAACATAAGGGCATATAACTTTGCGTATATTGTGCATCTCACTGCAAAGTGTTTCAACAGTTATAAAATTGCTTGATCTTAGGCACGGGTGATAGTCATTTTGAGGTTGATCATGGTGTAATCTTCTATAAATTTTTTTTTTTTTTTTTTAAAGTTCTGTTATAGATGTTACACTGAGAAATGGCACCCTATTTCTTGTGGAAGTGGTGGCCATTTCTTGTGGAAGTGATGAAGTATTGCTTTCAATGGATAAATTAATATAGGTTCGGTCGCCTGAACCGACGACGACAGAATAGGCAAAACCGAATTGACTGAATTTGGTCGTCGGGTCGGACCGAACTAGACCGAAATA
>BMAC01000895.1:273719-304773 GCA_014905375.1 Phtheirospermum japonicum | reverse complement strand
ATAAAATAAAATTAAAAAATATTATATATATATATATAATTCGGTCTGTTCGGTTATATCGGGTTTTTTGGTAGACAAACCGAAATTGACTGAATTAATTGAATTTTTTAGGACCTAAAATTGAATTGCCGGTTGAAAAAGGAGTTTACTTTTAATGGAGAAGTGTAAAGAAACCGAAGAATTTATCGCTCTTCGCATGTAACTTGCATGTAACTTTTCAGCACGATCTTATTCCATATATATTTCGTCCAAGAGAACAATGGCTAGAATCTAATATGCACTTGTGATTTTCACCCGAAGTTTTTCCCATTCTCCTATCAGTTTTCATCTTTGCCTTCTGATTTTCACCCGATTAAATTGTTTTTTTTTATGTGCATTTATTAAATTGAAACTTTTAAATTTGGATTACCCGACACGCTATTCAATCAACACAAAATACCACATTTAACACCATACAAGCAAATAACATAAAATAAACAACTCAAATTTCCGAACTATAGAGAGAAGTTCTACGATACTCCCAATGTACCATACTCCATGTATTTTAATTGTTAGATTATTTCAATTTTTATTTAGTGTAATAATCTAATGGCTTAAAATACATTATAGAACTTTTCACACACACACACATATGGATTTTGTTTGCCCCAATGCATGTGGTTTTTTAAACATTACCCTCAAAATATTTTTTGTTCACGTTGCCCTCTGATTTACAATAATTTTCGACGTTGTCCCATAAATTTTATTTTAAAATAATCTTTTTAGATTTCATCGACGGCCAAATGAGGGTAAAGTGTAAAAAATTTTAAAGTTTTGGGAAAAATTAAAATAATATAAATATTGGGGTGTCTTAAATCTTTATATTTGAAAAAGATATAGAATTTTTATCTTATACACACAAAAAATTGTCAATATAATTCCAATTAAAAACAAACAAAAAAATCCCATAAATTTCTAATTAATATTTATAATTTTCTAAATATAAGTGTTGTTATATCATCTTTTATATTATTAAATATAAAACACACGACTAATTATTATGTAAATTGTTAGGCTAATAGTAATAACATAATAATATATTATTAAGTATTATGATTGAACAAATAAAATAAAGATGTATTTAGTATATGTATTATAATATTGTGATATGAAATATAAAATTATTGTACGTTAATGAGTAAATTAAAATAAAAACACTTTGTGGAGCAATGCGTAAAAAATCGCAAAAATTGGGGTTCAAATTTCCTTTTGTCCCATCAGTTTTCATCTTTGCCTTTTAAATTTGGATTACCTAACACGCTATTCAATCAACACAAAATTCCACATTTAACACCATACAAAAGTAAATATCATAAAATAAACAACTCATATTACATGAGTTAGAAGTGTTAAAAAATGCGGCAAAAGTATCATATTTTTGGAAATAAATATTGTAGTTATAGTTTATATCGATTATTAAAAAATACAATAATAGTATCATAAACTGTGATGCTTTAATTATATTTTGTGAAACGTGATCAACTTTTCATGATACTTAAAATTACCTAAGTGTAAAAGATACAAATATAAAAATAAAAATTAAATATAAATATATGATTTACTTTAACTATATTTTGTAATATTTTAATAATTTTCTATGATACTTTAGTTTTTGTAAGAAAAAAAAATGTAAAATCAAAATATAATGTGTCTTATGTTTACTTTAATTTTGTGATACTTTTAGCTCAATTTGTGGTACTTTAAAGTGAATTTGTGATACTTTAGAAATAATATATTATTAAAATATCATAACACATAGTTAAAATATCACAATTTACAAGTAATTTCTTATTTCTATTTCACACCTATGGTTTGTTATATACAAAGTAGTTGATGTATCACAAAATATTGGTAAAGTTTTCTAAAATATAGTTAAAGTATCATATATTGTTGATATGTGATTTCTACTTTAATATTTATTTTTTAAAAAAAAGGTATTCGTAGTTTCACAAAATGTTAATCAAATATTTACAAAATATAGTTGAAGTATCAAATATCTTTTATATTTCATTTATGTTTATATATCTATATTTTCTCGATAAGGATGTTGAATGTCATAATCAAAGTATCACAAATTATTATTAAAGTATTACAAAATACAATTTATCGTTTGATCGTCGCCGACTCATCGCTAATATCAGTCATCACCGGAGCTTTTCCTACCACCATATTCATCCCCAACTACACACATTGCACATAACACATACACAAATCCACGATGTGACGGTGCCACTACCACCACCATGATACCTTGCCCAATTGAAAATAATATGATCAGCAAGCATAAGGTGTATGGAGTGAATGTTGTTGGAAAAAACAATGAGCGCAAACAGGGATTGTAAATATATCACTAAAGCTGGAAAAGATAAAACAAAAAGTATAAGTAAAAGTCGAGTCAAGTAAAACTCTATCCGCAAGACGAAATTACCCCGGTAGTGCCCTTCGGTTTTGGTAGTTCGTCCCCATAGATAAAATAACTTCGTCTCTGCTATTACAGCACTATAAATACCAGAGCTCCGACAAACTTGAAGAGTTTGAACTGAACTACGAAAGAAAATAGAATGCAGAAAACGTATGCTATGTGTTGTATATGAGTGTTCCGTGTTCCTTGCTTTTTCCAGGTGTGAAATGTGAAGGAGTCTCTCACCCTTATATAGGGTTTCCAGCGAGAGGTTACATCCAACTTAATGACGTTCTTAAAGGTGGACAGGTTCAGTGTGGAAGCATGAACGTGGACAGGTTCAGTGTGCACATGCATTGCATGTTGAGTTCGTACGTTTTGAAAATGTACCTGAATGGTTAGGTGATAAGAATGTGCTAGCCGTTTTCGCAACGGTCAAGAGTTTAAAAGCTTCTCATGTGCGTGTACGTTCAAAAAGTACGTAACTAAAAAGGAAGCCTGGGTTGAACTAGGACCCCCATACGGACCAATTGCCCAAGACCCAAGTCCCACAAGGCCCAGGACCAAGGTCCAAGGTCTGGGTCCGGGCTCGGCTCCGCCGAAGGCGGACGGGCGAACCCAAGTCCAAGAGCTCGCATGAGCTTTGTTCACACAAAGTCCACAACACCTGCTGGCCCACTTGATGTCCACTAATGAAATGTAATCATTTTTAAACTCCCTTACACATTGATTAACTTTCAATGTGGGATACACAATAATGCACTTAAGCAACCGTTCAACTTTCAAGCATCATTTCTCACTCACCAATAATTGGATTAGAGAAATCCAAAATGCTACGATTATCTACACAACACGTAGATCGAGCCTATATAATTCCTTAACACGAGTCTTTGCTGTAATTAAATTAATTAAATACAATTTACAACAATCCCCCACATGAGTGTGAATATCCAAAAACAAAACAATGTATTCAAATACGTAGCTCAGTTCTTAAGAGACAATAGAGAATAGGGATAGGTGGCTTGTGGCCTTGAACCTCCTTAGTTAATACTACCGAGCATACCGGCGGATTAGTGAACATAATTCTTGAATTATTCCCCTTTGTGTATACTAGACAATAGTACCAACCCACTAAGGTCTCAGAATTCTTCCGTTCTCACCTTTGTGTCCGTTTCTGGCCATGGACAACTTTTTTGGATTCATAAGCATTCAGTAGAAGCGGTCCTCACTCGCTTACATAGGTGATTCTTAAACGAGTATTCTGTCGTACTCAAGTCAAAGACCTGCACAAGAATCATTGAAAATTAGAGATTTATCCTCACCACATGACAGATTAAAAACTCTACTTTTGCCATTAAGGAATAGGGTCGTAGAGCTTTACTTACCCAGAGTTTTATAGTTTAGTTTTCCCATTGAACCAAATTTGTGGGATCTCCACTCATCATGGTTGGGTTTCCACTACAATCATCTTTAAGATGTGGATTTCACTCCCATTCCTTCAAGCAACTTATACATCTGATCTCGAGCTATGTTTTTAGTAAATGGATCCGCTAGATTATCTATCGACCTTACGTAGTCATTTGAGATAATCCCACTCGATAATAAATGTCTTATGGTGTTATGTCTCCGACGAATATGTGGAGACTTACCGTTATACAAACCACTTCTTTCCCTTCCAATAGCAGCTTGACTATCACAATGAAGCATAACCGGCGGCACGAGTTTCTCCCAATATGGAATATCTTTTAAAAAGTTACGAAGCCATTCTGCTTCTTCACCTGCTTTGTCCAAAGCAATAAACTAAGATTCCATGGTGGATCGGGCTATACATGTCTATTTAGTGGGTCTCCAAGAAACAACTACTCCCCCAATTACAAACACATACCCACTTAATGGCAGTGAGTCATTTAAGTCGGATATCCAGTTTGTATCACGGTATCCTTCAAGTATCTGGGGTATCTACCATAGTGTAGCCCAAAGTTCAGAGTATACTTTAAGTATTTCAAAACTCTCACAAGCGCTTTCCAGTATTCTCCACTTGGATTGCTTGTATATCGACTCAGTTTGTTTACTGAGCAAGCTTGATCAGGTCTTGTACAGTTAGAGATGTACATCAGACATCCAATGATTCTAGCATAGTCCTTCTGAGCAACAGTGTCACCTCTGTTCTTATTTAAGTGAACGTCGAGTTCCATAGGTGTCTTTGCCGGAAGACTATCGTGAGCATTGGATTTCTTGATCACTTTTTCAATGTAATGAGATTGTGATAATACAATTCCATCTGGAGTTCTTATGATTCTTATGCCAAGAATTGTGTCAGCAACTCTCAGATCCTTCATGTCAAAACTTCTTTTTAGCATGACTTTCGTCTCGTTAATCACTTGTAGGTTGCTACCCATGATTAACATATCATCTACATAAAGACATACCATAACAAATCTATCATTAGTATTCTTAATGTAGACACACTTGTCGCACTCGTTTATCTTGAACCCATTTGACATCATCACTTCGTCAAATTTCAAGTGCCATTGTAAAGGTGCTTGTTTTAAGCCATATAAGGACTTAACAAGTTTGCACACCTTTCTTTATTGTCCAGTTTTTACAAAACCTTCAGGTTGTTCCATATAGATTTCCTCTTCTAAATTGCCATTTAAAAAAGTTGTTTTTACATCCATTTGGTGAATCTCAAGATTGTGCAAAGCAGCAATCGCTAGAAGCACCCGGATAGAGGTAATTCTCGTCACAGGAAAGTATGTATCAAAGAAATCATATCCCTCCTTCTGGAGAAATCTTTTCACAACCAAACGAGTTTTATACTTATCAATTGATCCATCAGCTCTGAACTTTCATCTCAGAATCCATTTACTCCCTAAAGGTTTACAACTTTCAGGTAAATCAGTCAGAATCCACGTATGGTTCTGCATGATCGAATCGATCTCGCTCTGTACAGCTTCCTTCCAAAATGAACTATCAGTCCGTGAGAAAGCTTCTTTCAGTGAATTTTGTTCTTCATCCAAGAGAAAAACCACATAGTCGGGACCGAAATCCTTATCAACTTTAGCTCGAGTGCTCCGTCTAGGAGTTAGAGATTCAAGTTCTGAACCAGGTCGTTTACGAGACTTAGTTCAACCCCCATAAGTTCTTGACTTGTAGTTCCTTCAGTGTTACCAGTGTTTGAATTGGAAACAGCTTTATCCTTACAAGGACAGATATCTTCAAAGAATATTGCATTCCTTGACTCAATGGTAGTTCTGACATTCATGTCCGGAACATCTGACCTATGAATGATAAATCGATAGGCGCTACTATTTAGTGCATAACCAATAAAAATACAATCAATTTTTTTGGGTCCGATTGTCACTTGCTTCAGTAGAGGCACTCTACCTTCGTTAAACACCCCCACACTTTGAGGTATTTATAAGAAGGTTTCCTTCCTTTCCACAACTCATAGGGAGTTTCGTCCCTACCTTTAAGTGGAATTTTATTGAGGATATAGTTAGCTGTTAAAACAGCTTCCCCCCACATGTTCTGAGGTAACCCAGAATTAATCAACAATGCATTCATCATCTCTTTCAAAGTACGATTCTTGCGTTCTGCAACTCCGTTCGATTGAGGTGCATACAAAGCTGTAGTTTGATGAATTATGCCACTCTCGTTGCATAACTTCTCAAACGAGGCTACGTATTCCCCTCCTCTATCACTTCGAATAGATTTGATTTTGCAGTTAAGTTAATTTTTGGCTTCACTTTTGAAGTTCTTGAAAGCTTCAATAGCCTCATCATTACCTCTTAAAAGGTATAGGTAACAATACCTTGTGCAATCGTCAATAAAAGTAATAAAATACTTTTTTCCACCTCTTGCTTGCACAAACTTCAAATCACATACATCCGTGTGAATTAATTCTAGAGGTTTCGTGCTCCTTTCTACCGATTTAAACGGTAACTTTGTCATTTTTGCTTCTACACGAATTTCACACTTACTTCTATTAACAAATTCATTTACCTTGAGCAAATTGAGATTTGACAAACGTTTTATTGCATTTAGATTAACGTGGCCTAATCTACAATGCCATAAACTGGAGCACTCAGTCAAGTAAGAGGAATCAGAAGCAATTTTATTAATGATAGATTTTGGGCGTATAGCCATTACACCTGCAACTTGCGAAGAAGCTTGGTTCCCCATGTTCAACTTCCTTCCCTCACAGGGATGGTATTTGGATAACAAGCTCTGGTCTGCACACACATGGGCAGTTGCAGCAGTATCGATGAACCATTGACCATGGTTCTCGACCATATTAGCTTCCTCAGTGATAACCACAATGAGATCATCACTAGTCAGCTCTCTCTCGGCTAGTTGGGCACTTGGCTTGGCCTTCTTTTGCTTTGGCTTGCGACAGTCCTTAGACCTGTGTCCAGGTTTGCCAAAATTGTAGCAGTCGCCGCTGAACTTCTGAGAAGAAGGAGCTTTCGGCTTTATGTTGTTAGGACGATGCCTCTTCTTTAAGTTGTCTCCTCGTTCAAGTAGGTTCACCCGAGGTTCATCCAAACTTTTCGAATTCTTGTACTGAACTCGAACTTCGAACTCAATTCGTACCTTTCGGATAATATCTTCAAGAGACATCGCCTTTCGCTTGTGCTTGAGATACGTCTTGAAGTCTTTCCAGTTTGGAGGAAGCTTATCAATCATGGCAGAAGCTGTGAAAGCGTCAGGAAGTACCATCCCCTCGGCGTGGACGTCATTCACCAGCACTTGGAATTTTTGAACTTGTTTCATAACCGGGCGAGAATCAACCATCTTGTAGTCCATGAAATTCGTGACTACAAATTTCCTAGTTCCAGTCTCGTCAGAGTTGTACTTTTTCTCGAGTGCCTCCCAGATTTTCTTAGAGGTCATTACGTCAGAGTACACGTTACTCAAACTATCTTCGAGACTACTAAGGAGAAAGACTTTGCACAGATAGTCGCCGTTGTGCCAGTTATAGTAGGAGGCACGAACATTGAAGTTGGTCTCGGACTCATCCAGAGTGGGAGGTTCATCTTCATTCACGAAGTTAGCGAAGCCAAGTATCGTAAGGTAGAATAAAATCTTTTGTTGCCACCTCTTGAAGCCGTCACCATTGAATTTTGGAGGCTTCTCCGCGGCGAGCATAATCCGTGAGGGGTGCACCGGAGCAGTCATAGTAGGAACAAATGTCCCCGTCATACCCGTTGAATGGGTAACAGAAGAGTACGTCGGCAGAGCCGTTGCGAACATGCTTGGAACCAAAGTTCCCATCATCCCAGTAGGATGGATCACAGTCGGGGTTGACACATTTTGGACCGAAGTCCCCATCCCATTAGGGAATGATCCAGAAAACATACTTGAAACCGAAGTTCTCGTCATCCCAGTAGGATGGTTCACAGCCGAAGCTGACACAGTTTGGACCGAAGTCCCCATACCATAAGGGAATGATCCAGCAGTTGAAGTTGTGCCTGAGTTCGGGTTGTTTGCCGAGATGCGCCTTGACAGTGTCTCCAGGAGGGTGTCGAAGGTTCCTTGATTGAGGAGGAAATCAACATGACTCATGTTCATGTTTGGCGTAGAAGCGCCAATTGTCGAGGTGTTCGTGACTGCACGGGTAGTGGTCGTCGTCAAAATGGTGGAGGTAATGGCAGGAGCAGTTGAACTGATTGAAGTGCTGGAGGTCGACATTCTTTTCCAGTAGATATATAAAACAGTAAATTACAAAATACAAAAAATTTCGTCTTGCGATTGTTGGAAAAAATAATGAGCACAAACAGGGATTGTAAATATATCACTAAAATTGGAAAAGATAAAACAGAAAGTATACATAAAAGTCGAGTCGAGTAAAACTCTATCCGTAAGACGAAATTGCCCCGGTAGTGCCCTTCAGTTTTGGCAATTCATCCCCAAAGATAATACAACTTCGTCTCTGGTATTACAGCACCGTAAATACCAGAGCTCCGGCGAACTGGAAGAGTTTGGACTGAATTACGAAAGAAAATAGAATGCAGAAAACGTATGTTATGTGTTGTATATGAGTGTTCTGTTTTCCTTGCTTTTTCCAGGTGTTTCAGGTTTGAAATGTGAAGGAGTCTCTCACCCTTATATAGGGTTTCCAGCGGGAGGTTACATCCAGCTTAATGACGTCCTTAAAGGCGTCATTAAGTCATTCAAACAGGCAGCATCTTGCAGCATGAACCTGGACAGGTTCAACATGCACATGCATTTCGTAACGGTCAGGAGTTCAAAAACTTCTCAGGTGCATGTACGTTCAAAAAGTACGCAACTAAAAAGGAAGCCTTGGTTGAATCAGGACCCCCATACGTACCACCTCAATCTGACCAGCCAATTCGGACCAATTTCCCAAGACCCAAGTCCCAAGTCCCAGGCCCAGGGCCCAGGTCCGGGTTCGGGTCTGGGACCGGGCTCGACTCCGCCATTGACTTTGCCGAAGGTGGACGGGCGAACCCAAGTCCAAGAGCCCGCGTGAGCTTTGTTCACACAAAGTCCACAACACTTGCTGGCCCACTTGATGTCCACTAATGAAATGTAATCATTTTTAAACTCCATTCCACATTGATTAACTTTCAATGTGGGATACACAATAATGCACTTAAGCAACCGTTCAACTTCCAAGCATCATTTCTCACTCACCAATAATTGGATTTGAGAAATTCAAAATGTTACGATTATCTACACGACACGTAGATCGAGCCTATATAATTCGTTAACACGAATTTTCACTGTACCATTAAATTGATTAAATACAATTTGCAATAAATGTTTTATTAGTTTTTGGATTCTTGTACTAATGAAGAGGATAATGACAAAAGGCACCAATATTAGTGTATGAAACTACACTACTGGTATACACTGCATAACCCAAAACCAAAAAAATGGAAAAAATAGAAATAGGCTGACGATTTCTACCAAACATCATTTAAATATTATTATTTTTTCCGATGAAAACTCACAACAAGCTAAAATGACAATCCAAAATAACTACTCAATAATAATTTTACAGCCATTGGATGTTTTTTTCCTGCAACCCGTCACATCTATCTAAACACCATTCTTGGCAACTGTTGAAGAATGTCACGAGCAACAGAGTCACTACTTTTGCTGAAATGAGGGGGACGACTACCAATATCTTTTGGATTGCGAAGCAGTTCCATCACCACCATATACACGTACACACACCTACACACACATAAATTAAGTACATGCATGTGGCGGTGCACCGCTTCTCGATGATGAATCTATCTATTTTTCTTATGCTTTTAACACTTATGCATCCGAGCAGGTGGGTTCCTAGGTTCTGGGTGGGCAGTCGGTTGGATCGGGTCAATTTACAAAAATGGTATAATGTATTCTTATTCTATGAGACTGATATCACAGGAGACCTACATTAAAAGAAAATCTTATTTAATCAATGTATTTGTATAATCCCCGATACTTTGTGTCTCTACCCATAAATTATGTATTTCATAATAAGACCCACATATACAGAATTTAACTTTGAAGGTTAGTTGGGTAGTTGAGTTCAATCTTGATCGAGTGAGAACCTCTTTATGGTTTGTTTTTGAATTTCAATAAGATTTACTACGCTTAGTGGATAACAATTAGTTAGGGATAAAGAATTGCTTGTGATATTAAATTCAGTTGATTGGATTTGAACTAAGAAACCATAAAATTTATCGAGAATAGAAGATCGGTTTGCTTATTAGCCTATTCCATTGTCGGATTATTCGAGTTTGACTCATCATATATGGTTTAAAGTTGCCTATGGGCTTATATTAAAGTTCATCATATAAATTATCGAGTTTGATTTTAGTCCAACAAATATCGAGTTTTATCGTTTTAGTCCTATAAATTTCATAATTTTGGGCATTTCGTTTCGACTTCATCTGGAATTGGCTAGTCCCGCTTGAATTTAGTGATATTAGATATCAAGGGTTTACTTGTTTTAACTAAAACTTGGAGATTTTGATCTAGAATTATTGGGAAAATCTTATTAATCTATTATATTGTTCACTTTCCAAAAATTGTCAAACACATTGTTCACTATCAAAACACGTTCGCATCTTCAATGGTTAGTGATAATTATGAATATGTGGACAAAAAATAAATAAATATGAAGATGATGTGGCTTGTTTGACATTTATTTCCACATATTTTTCTTCAATGGTTAATAAACAAAGACTTTATCTTAACATATTCATTCACTATGTTCATGCTGAGACATTATCTTTCACAATATCTATGTCACCTTAACCATTCACAATGTGAAGACTAACCATTGGAGAAAAAAAAACTAATCTACTATATATTTAATCTGCGTGGCAGGGGCGGATCTACATGGTCATAGTATTTCAAAGATTTGAGAATGGTGAGTTGGTTTGTTACCTTGGTTTGGTTTGTAATTAAACTACTAGGGTTCAAACCCCACCATGTACACATTTATTTTGTTGATTTTTTCTTAATAAAACACTTTTTTTTTGTTAATTTATTTTTACAGATTTTCTTTATTTTATTTTATTTCTTCTTTGAAAATAAAACAAAGGTTTTACTTTTGTATACATATATATTTTTTAATTTATTTTACAAATCTTTGTTCTGTTGACTTTATTTCTTCTTAATAAAACACTTTTTTTTGTTAATTTTTTTTTTTACAGATTTTCGTTATTTTATTTCATTTCTTCTTTTCAAATAAAACAAGGGTTTTACTCTTGTATAAATATATATATATATATTTTAATTTATTTTATAAATCTTTGTTTTGTTGACATTTTTTTTTTTTGCATATAAAACATAACGTAAACTTAAATTTTTTGGAGTTGAACCATTTGTTTTGATAATCTTTGTTATAAAAAATTTTTGAAAAAGGAAGTAAAAGCCCAAAAAAATGTATCACTATTTCGTACCCCCAAATTTAAAATTCTTTGTACGCCACTGCTACGTGGCTTGACTTTTCACTAACCAATGGAGATTCTCTAAGTTGAAAATCTTATCAAAAAAAATAAAAATCCGAAATTATCACATTCGGACTTTTTTGCTACGTGGCATGATAATTATTTATCATTTTCATTTATTTTCACGAATTAAAATGAAGACAAAAAGGTATTTATTTACTTTAATTTCTACATTCTTTTTCCATTATATAAAAAAATAAAAATATCTGTAAGAGAAGATGATGAATGGGCGTTGTTTATCTTGAACAACAAACAACAAACCCGTTTTCACTTCCATTCATCATCTGCTTATGGAAATTGGTATTTTTCTAGAAAATTGAAGAGAAAAAATTAGGGCAGGTGAAAACATTTCATCAAATTAGATTTTTTTTTCGGATTTAAAATTGGCTTGTCTTGGAACAGATTTTTACCATAAAAAGTTTTGCACTCTCATTAGTTCTTCCCAAATTGAGCAAGCCCTCGGACGCCTATAAGTAGGAAATTAAAAGTAAAAATAGATAAACATAGTAATAAAGCAAAGGATGATTAAAGCCATTGGGTAATTTCTCTGTTTATAGATTTTCTTTCTTCTTTCTTAATATAGCTGCAAGCTACACACACACACACACACACACACACACACACACACACACACACACATATATATATATATATATATATATATATATATATATATATATATATATATATATTAGTCTACCGAATGCTCTAGAACCTAGGGTTTTTATATTCTTAAGGTCTAGCTACACCACTATGTATTTGTTTACACATGATTTAGTCCTCTTTGCCACAGTTGGCTTATTTTGGCTCCATGCACACGTCCAACTATTTGTTTTGTCTTCATATGATCCATCAGCCTGTTTGTCTTTATTCATGATGTTGTTTCTGCTTGATGATTCATCTGCCAAGTCATCAATACCTGCTGAGCTGTCCAGTGAGCTGCCATTGTTAATATGCCCCCTCAATTCTATGTAGGGCTTAGTTGTCACAATAAGCTTATTCCTAAGCCTACAATAGAATTGTTCTGTCAATGGCTTTGTCATGATGTCTGCAATTTGGTCATAGGCTGGCACATGCTGCACTCTTACAATTCCACTTCTTACCTTCTCCCTTATAAAATGCAAATCAAGTTCAAAGTGTTTAACCCTCTCATTATTTATTGGGTTGTTTAATAATGTTATTGCTCCCAAGTTATCCATCCACACAACTGTAGGTTTAGGTGCATAAATTTTCAGTTCCTGCAACAATGATCTCATCCACATCACCTCACATGTTGCAATAGCCAGGATCCTATATTCTGCTTCTATTGATGATCTTGAAACTGTAGGCTGCTTCTTAGCTTTCCATGAAATCAAATTGTTTCCTAGGAACACACAAACTCCTGATGTTGATCTCCTGTCATCTACATCTGAATCCCAATCTGCATAGGCTTTTACACTGAATTCCTTGCAAGGGGTGATCTTCAAACCAAAATTGAGTGTTCCAGCAAGATACCTCATGATCCTCTTTACTGCCTTCGAATGAGGTGTCAAAGGATTCTGCATATATTGACTAACCTTATTCACTATATAACTGATATCTGGTCTTGTCAAGGTAGCATATTGCAAGGCTCCAACCACTTGTCTGTAAGCTGTGGGATTTTCTATTGGTTGTCCTGAGAAATCATTGGAGAAACAACACCTTTTTCCCCCTTCATTCCTGCTCTATCAAGAATTTCTGAGATGTATTGCCTTTTACAAAGAGTGATTCCTGCAGTATCCGAGCTCACTTCAATCCCTAAAAAGTAGTGCAAAGTACCAAGGTCTTTGAGAGAAAAATGCTGATGAAGTGTATGTATGAGATCCCTTAATTCTGCATCATTGCTCCCAGTTAAGATAATGTCATCAACATAAACCATAACAATTGTACATGAAGACTGAGTATGTTTAATGTATAGGGATGTATCAGACTGTGATGATATGAAGCCAAGGGGGATTAATATGTTGCCAAACTTGCTTGACCATGCCCTAGGTGCCTGTTTCAATCCATAGAGAGCTCTATGCAATTTGCAAACTAATCCTTGTTCCCATCCCTTATGAAACCAAAAGGTTGTTCCATATAAATGTCAGCATCCACCTCTCCATTCAAGAATGCATTGTCTACGTCAAGTTGCTTAATTGTCCATCCCTTAGTGACTGCTAATTGATTTGCATGTTTTTGTACGTATTTTTTATTACCGTTTTGTGTCGCGCTTGCATGTGTTTTGTTTGCTTTTATGTGTATTAGGAGTCGTTTTAGCCGATTTTATTAGTTTTAGGTTTTTATAACTTTTGTGCGATCTTTAGTAGTTTTTCGTACAATTTTACTCTTTTTTTTTTTGCCGTAGGATGACCAAGCGGGACCCGCGCACGCTCGGAGCATCCCACTCGACTCGGATTGGAACGGGCAAAGTAAGAAAATACAGCATGAACGAGGAGCGACAACCGGCGGACAATTAGAGCGGAGACGAGAAAACGAGCCAGGGCTGCCTTTTAGTTGATCGACTGCACTCCAGTCGATCGACTGAAGGATCGACTGAGGTGATGAAATCGACTGGCGGGCTGTGTGTTTTGTGATTTTGGGCATTCCAGTCGATCGACTGGTTCTCAGTCGATCGGCTGACACGCAGATTTTTGACCCATTTTGACGTTTTTGCCCCTGCATTTTTGTATAAATAGGCTATCACTTTCCTTCACCTACCTTATCCTTGCTTGGTTGATTTTGAACCCCAACTCAATCTCTTCCAAGCCCATTTTTTACTACTCCAATGCAAACCCTAGACATAATCCTTAGTTAGTTAGTTGATTTAGCTTAGTTAATTAGCTAGTTGGTAGTTATTCACAAGTGTTGGAGAAGGTGACATCTCTCTCATTTGTAGATTTTATTTTATGAAGATAATCTTGGTGCTTTGAAGATTGTAAGCCACATTTGGAGCTTTTGTTTGGAGTAAAAATTGGTAGTAATATTTCCCTTCTTATTGTGTTGTTCTTATGATGTTTATTGTTGTTATGTGTTTTTAGTGGTTTATTTTTAGATGTTGTTGTGGTTCTCTTGCCATTTTCAAAGTTCTCTTCCAATTTCTAGTTTGTTTTCCTTCTTGTAGTAAAATCTCCATTGAAGCTTCATGTTGAAACTTTTTACTCATTTTGTTCAAACAAACATTGGAGGTTTGAAAGTTGTTAGTAGCTTTCCATTTTTAAGACTTTTGACTTTTACCTATTAAATGATTTGACTTCTTTTGAATTCAAGTTTGACTTTCCCTCCTTTTTAGCTTTTAAATTTACAAGCCTTCTTAGTTAGTAGTCTTAACTTTATTAAGGTTGTTAATTAGGTTTAATTTGTGTTACTAAGACTAATTGTTTCAAGCAAGTTTTAAATTCCTCTCTCTTTGCTTTAATGTTTTTCAAACTCTCTTTCTAATTTAAGTTAAGTGATTACAACACAAAAACCAAACCAATGATTAATGCTTTCTTAGATTAGATTAGTTTAATTAAGAATAAAAAAAGATTAATTAAAAACATTTAACGCCGATTACATCTATCCTCGAGAGACACGACTCGAGAAAGCTTACCGCTCTACAATTGACTCCGTACTATTGCGGAGAAGATTTCTTAGAGTGTTAAGAATTCTTCGATCACTAATGATAAAACTGTCCTGATGGTTGTAGGTTTGATCACTGAATTATAAGTATCTGTGTAATCCAATCCCGGAGCTTGGTTGTAACCCTTAGCCACTAATCTGGCTTTATATCTAGCAACTGATCCATCTGGATTTCTTTTGATCTTGAATACCCATTTTGATCCAATGAATTTTCTGTTTTGAGGAATTTGGACTAGGGACCAGGTTTTGTTTCTTGAAAGAGCTTGATACTCAGCAGCCATAGCTTCTCTCCACATGGGAATGGTGATTGCTTCCTCAGCTGACTTAGGCTCATACTGATCATCTTTCAACTGCACAACATATGACTTTGGTTTGTGTATACCAGATTTTGATCTAGTTTGCATATGATGTCTACCTGCATTCTCCTGCATAACAACATTAGCTGGAACAGACACATCCAAAACATCATTTGATACAGACATATCCATATGTTCAATGGGTAAGTCTATAGTGATTTGACCAATAGGGATTGAGTGTGTAGATGATGGTGAAGAAGATGTAGTTGATGATACAAAAGTAGGTGATGTGGATGAATGTACCTCGGGCCGGACGGAGATTGGCCCTCGAGTGCAGTCCTTTCCTTTGATTCATCCTATTGATTCAATTTTTAGAAAACATTTGTGTAGGAGAGTTCAGTGTCTGATTGTTGTTAGGTTGTGCAGGTGGTAAGATATCAGTGTGAGGGTTATATAGTTTGGTCAGAGGTGTGAGAGCATCATCTGCTTGAGATTTGGTTTCATTAGTAGAGACTGAGGTGAGTTTGAAAGGAAAGACATCTTCCTGAAATAGCACATGTCTTGTTATTATTATTATTTTATTTGAAGGTAGAAGAATTTTGTAACCTTTATGATTAGGACTATATCCTATAAAGGTTGAGGGCAGGCTTCTAGGCTGGAGTTTATGAGTGGAATATGGTTTAAGAAGTGGAAAACACAAGCAACCAAAATTTCTAAGGAATTAGTAATCTTTTTTTTCCTTGCTTATGATCTCAAAGGGTGTTCTGTAGAGGCCATTATTAAGTGTCCCTTTGAACAGCACTGCTCTTGTTGCTTGGTCCTTCACCACACAGAAAGAAGGGTGAAATTCAAGAAATACCTTGTTGTCATTTGCAAATTGTGACACACTGAGGAGGTTTGTAGTAATATGTGGAATGTGTAGGAGATTATTTAGAGTAAATGTATGGTCATTAACAATCACTAAAGAATTACCATAATGAGCTATGGACATACCTGCACCATTTGCTAAGTGGATTGTCTCATGACCTTGATAATCAGTGCACATGTTCAGATTTGCCATGTCATATGTCAGATGGTTTGTTGCTCTAGAGTCAGGGTACCAATAGTGCTCATTACTTGTCTCAGAAACTGCAGAACCTATGCTAGCAACATTTGCCATTGGATTGTTGCTTCCTGTTGAATCCCTTTGATTTCTCTCTCCATTGCTGCTTTGATAGTTTGAATCAAACCTATAGTAACACCTGTCAGCTGTGTGTTTATTATAACCACAAATTCGACATCTTGCTCGATTAGCATTAAACCTTCCTCCTCTACCTCTGAAATTGCCACCTCTTGATGAATAAGTTCTGCCACCTCTATTTTCTGAAATCTGATCTCTGTTGCCTTGATATTGATAAGGGCCTCTACCTCTGCCTCTTCTTGCTCCAAAATTAGATCCTTGAGTGGTAAGATGAGCACTAAACTGTGTGCTATCAGGCAAGTTATCCATTCCTTCTAGCCTATTTTCAAAACTGAGCAAAATAGCATAAGCCTCTGCCATTGTAAACTTTTCTGGCCTAGTGGTGAGGGAGACAATCAAAGGATTATATTATGAGCCTAGATCATTCAGAAGATACATTATCTGATCATTTTCACTAACCTTTTCACCTACTGATTCAAGCATATCACAAATATTCTTAACTTTTCCAAAATATTCCCTTATCTGTAAAGATCCTTTCTTTGTGGACTGCAACTGTAATTTCATTTGCATGATCTTTGCTCTATTATGACTAGCAAAGCTGGTTTTCAAGCATCCCAGATTTCTTTGGCATTATTAAGCCCCACGGTAGTAATAAGAATATTTTCAGTCAAAGAAGACAGCAGCCAGGAAACAATAAGTTGATCTTGTTTAATCCATCTAACAAACTGTGGATTAATCATACCTTCTTCAGTGAACCTATTTGGAGTAGGCTGTTGACCATTGAGAAATCCTTCCAATCCATATCCTCGGATAGCTGCCGTCACCTGTTGCTCCCAAAGCAAGAAGTTACTTTCATTGAGCTTGATGCTCACAAGTTGACTTTATAATTGGATGGTTTCTGGGATCTGCAAAGCTGCAGATGGTCCCCTCAGCATTTCATCAGCTGCTCCGGCCATTAATTAGAAGGAGACAAGAAAAATTTAATAAAGATGGATCAGAGACTAGCTCTGATACCATAAAAGTAAAAATAGCTAAACATAGTAATAAAGTAAAGGATGATTAAAGCCATTGGGTAATTTTTCTGTTTATAGATTTTCTTTCTTCTTTCTTAATACAGCTGGAAGCTACATACACACACATATATATTAGTCTACCGAATGCTCTAGAACCTAGGGTTTTTATACTTTTGAGATCTAGCTACACCACTATGTATTTGTTTGCACAGGATTTAGTCCTCTTTGCCACAGTTGGCTTATTTTGGCTCCATGCACACGTCCAACTATTTGTTTTGTCTTCATATGATCCATCAGCACTACAAAAAAATCCGGCAATGCTGACGGCCAAATCCGTCAGGATTCCGTCAGTATAGGGAATCCTGACGGCCTCCTGACGGATAATGGCCGTCAGCATTTTTGTGGTCAGGATTCCAGTATCCTGACGGCTTTAACGTACCCGTCAGAAATACTGACGGGCCTGCTGACGGGCATCGGCCGTCAGTAATACTTCCCGTCACTATTTTCCCCTTTTTTTTTAAATTTTATAAATACTGACGGGCTGGCCCGTCAGCATTTTTAAAATATTATAAAAAAAAAACTGGGCAGGCCTAGCCCAACCCGCAGGAGGGCGGGCCTAGCCCAGGCCGCAGGAGCCCAACCCGTGTTAATTTAATTCCCCACATGTGGCATGGGTGGGATTCGAACCCCAAACCTCTTGCAAATAGAGGAGTGGTGTTACCGTCTCGCCAAGTCAATTACATGTGAAAGATTATATACTTTTAATATATATTAGATATATAAATTAAGTTATAAGTATAATTATAATTAATTGTATTATATTTATAAATGTAGATTATATTTATGAATAATAATATATAAATGCATAATATTATTAAATATATTTATAAATAAATATATATATATATATATTTATATATATATATAAAATAATTATAAATATATAATTATATATATATATATATATAAATAATTATAATATATTTATAAATAAATATATATATTTATATATATATATATATATATATATTATATATATATTTATTATAAATAATTATAAATATATATTATTTGAAATATATATTTATTATATATTGTATATTAATAATAATATATTATTTTTATAAATATATAATATTATTTATAAATATATAATTATTATATTATATTATATTTATAAATGTATAATTTATATTATATTATATTTATAAATAATTAATATAATTATATATTTTATTTTATAAATAATAAATTAAATTATAAATATATAATATTATTTTATATGTATTATAATTATAATATTATAAATTATATTTTAAATAAATTGCTGACGGCTTGCCCGTCAGCTTTTTTTTTTAATTTTTATTTAATAATTCTGACGGGCAAGGGCCGTCAGCATATATTTTTTTTATTTTTTTAATTAAAAATTATATCCTGACGGGCAAGGCCGTCAGGATAATTAAGCGGGATAGTTTCCCGCTCTTTCCCTGAGGGGATACTGACGGGTGTATATGCTGACGGCCATGGCCGCCAGCAAACTCGCCAGCATTTTCATCCGCCAGTATTTCCGCCAGCATTGCTGACGACTTTTTGCCCGTCAGCATATCCGCCAGATTGCCGGATTTTTTTGTAGTGCAGCCTGTTTGTCTTTATTCATGATGTTGTTCCTACTTGATGATTCATCTGCCAAGTCATCAATACCTGCTGAGTTGTCCAGTGAGGCTGCCATTGTTAATAGAAGTATGGGGCTCGATTCATGAAGAAATCCTACGAGATTAGGAAAAATCAAATTAAAAGAAACTTCCATTACTACCACTAACTCATAAAACTTACCAAATAATTTATCAACTAAGCAAATGGAGATATATACCAACTATTTAAATAAACTACCGTGTATCATTATGTGGCAATTATTACGTGCACCTTGGTAGGTGGACTCTGTAAAAATTTGTTATTATTTAATTATTTTTGATAGTATATAATAATTATATGTAATGATATATAGTAGTTATGATATGTGATAAAAATTTAGAATTTAGAGTTTACTTTTCCATTTTAGGGTTTGGATTTACATTTAAGGTTTAATTCTCCATTTTTAGGGTTTAATTTTTCATTTTAAGGTTTAGTTTTCTATTTTTTTATTTGGTTTTTCATTTTAGGGTTTCGAAAAAAATCTATTATTTTACCAGTTATATGTGATGATATGTGTCAGTTATATGTGATGGTATGTGATAGAAATTTAGAGTCTAGAGTTTAATATTCAATATTGAGGTTTAGTTTTCCATTTTAGGGTTTAGTTTTCTATTTTTAAGGTTTAGTTTTTTTTTTTAGGTTTATATTATACATTTTAGGGTTTTAGATTTTAAATTTTGAATTTCAATTATTTGTGATAATATATATAAGTTATATGTGATGATATATATCAGTTATATGCGATGATAGATTAATCTAACCGATCAATGCCAAACGTTTTCTTAACTTTTCAAATGCAACCACTTTAAGGAACTTGGTAAAAATACCAGCCACTTGTTCTTCACTTTTGCAATGGATTAAATCATTTATATCCTGTAAAAATATTCCCATGTTTTTCTAGAAAAATCATAGATAAAAGTAACTAGATACTATTTACTGCCATTAGAAGAAGGGTTTATCGAGCCACATATATTCAAATGTATTAGCTCCAACTCCTCGTTTTCTCTCCACGATTTTCCTTTGGAAATTGAGAACGATGCTATTCCCTAACAACACATTCTTCGCGTACCCGATAAAATGCATCGATTCGTGGAAAACATATGAATATGTTCTTCTCTTGAATTATCTTTAGTCCACCAAAACTCAAGTGGCCATAGAGAAAGTGTTATAGCCACGAAGAATCATCTATTTTAGCCATTAAACTAGATTGAATGCTTTCAATCTTTAATGAAAACAATCCTTTTGAGTTCATAAAAAAAAAAAAAATTTACAGTAGCACCTCAATTCGCATCATAAGTTTCACAAGCACCATCTTTTGATAGTGATAACATAAACCTTTTCTTGTAGTTACACAGCAGTCAACAAATTTTGCTTTTTAAATCAAGAACATAAAATTCATTAAAAATCACAGTAGAATAATCACAAAAAAAATCAAATAAGAATGAAAATCACTCATATCAAATACTTGACTAGACTTCTTTTCCATCGTGAACAACCATTAACAAAGTTTTCAATATTTCGTATGAACTTAAAGACCCATTTCCAAGTCAAATAGAGATTAAAGAAAAGGAAAAAGGAAAAAAAGGAGAGGGGGAAGGGACCAACTTAAATTTCTAAATTTAACTTTAAAATATTTTTAAAATTGAAGCAAGAATTTTTATGATTTAACCATAAAGTTTTGCATTTAGCCCATGAGAGGAGAGAGACAAATGGATCAATTACATTTTTGTTATATTTCTAACATTTAAAATTAAAAAAAAAAAAAAAACCAAATATTTCTTCCACATCATTACTTAGTTCCGAACATGATAAATTCAGATTTTTTTTGATAAATAATGTAATACACTAGAAAAAGTAAATTTTCTCCCTGAATGTATTCCTTATTTCTAAAATTCAAAATAAAAATAATAACCGAAATGATATGACATTTCTAGGCGGAGTCCCTTTAACTCCACAGAAAGACAAAAGGAGAAAATAAAACCCATCAGATTTATGGATTTTATTCGAGAGCCTTCTAATTTTCCAAAAGTGAAAAAAAAAATTTTCGCTCCAAATTATTTCGATTTTTACAATTTATCATATGAACTTTTTTTTTCGATAAATCGCCATCTTATGCACAAATTGTATTTTACTCTCTACATCACTTTTTGTGTGGTTTTGTAATTAAAATCGGATGACGTGGCGCAATCGGGTGCCACATCTTCCGATTTTAATTATAAAACCACAAATATTTCGATTCAGGAGACAAAGTGCAAATCACGCATAATTTGTAGGATGTTTTGTCATGAATAATATTTATATCGTAAATTGTGAAGAAAAAAAAAATTACCCCTTTCCAGAATTACACGCAAAACCTTTCCGCATTTCTCTCTCAAATTTCAGAATCGAAATCAAAATCATCCCGAAGAAATGGCTCCAGAAAGAACCGGAAGCCCGAGAAAGCGCAAGCCACCCATCCCCGCCGGCGCCACGGCGGACTGTGTTTTGCCAGAAGATATAATAACGGCCTGCATCCTCACGCGCCTCCCCGTGAAGTCAATCTTCCGGTTCAAGTCCGTATGCAAGCCCTGGCGCCATCTCTTTTCCACCCCAAAGTTCATCAAAACGCACCGATGTCTGATTTCTAACGACCCAAAAAATCAATCTGTCTCTATCCATGCCGGGTTTGTGAACTGTTTTGATCTCACCCTATCTCTCCTAAATACTGAGTCGAATGAAAAGATGCTCACGGTTCTTAACYTACCATATCCTAATTTGCATTATGATGGGTGTTTCAATGGCTTGTTTTGCATGAGTAACGAGGGTCAAATTGTTTTGTGGAACCCTGTTATGAAATTGTTTAAGTTTGTTAACCTTCCAGAGATAGATTATGGGGATCTCATTCCCATGATGGATTCACTAGGGTTTGGGTATGATGCAGAGGTGGATGATTTTAAGGTGGTGATGATTTTTTTTTGTGGAATATTGGAATTCAGAAGAGGGCATTAGCATTGGTGGGGTTGAGGTGTACTCCGTTAATTCAGATTCTTGGACAAAAATTGAGCCGGGTTTTCAGTTTCGTGTTATTTGGAGGTCAAGCGAGGTGATTGTGAATGGAAATCCGTATTGGCTTGCGGAGCTTGATGATGACGGTTTAGTGGTGTTGGTGTGGTTTGATATGAAAAAATATGTTTTCAATATTGTCCCTCTGCCTACCTTTTATGACATGGATAACGAAAAACAAAAGTTAGTGGATTGGAATGGTACTCTTGGTGTTCTTGTGTGTATTTTAGATGACGAGGCGGTTAACTGGCTTGAGGTTTGGGTGTTTGATGATAGTAAGCAAATTTGGAGACACAATCACACTTTTGGACCTATTCAGGGGAGTGTGCATAGGATTTGGTTGTGTTTAAAGAATGGGATTATTTTGGGCGAGCGACCAGATAGCAAAGTGTTTGTGTTTGATCCTGAGAATGGATGTGTTAAGGATATTGTGATTGATGAAACTCGAAGGCACGCTTTTGATATTTATGAATATAACGAGAGTTTGACACACATTAAAGGAATGAGACAGGTGGAGAAGAAAAGATCAAGGACACTGAGGATGTTTTGAAGTCCCATCTGCTTCTGGACTTTTTTGGTACTTTTGTTTGATTTTTGTGTGAAGAGGTATCGTGAATGATTTCTTATTTTATGTTGGATGACTAACAAGTTTGCTGTTTTTGTGAGCATTAAATAATCTTTTATTGCTTTGTGAACATTCTAGATTCTCTTGTTGATTTGGTAGTGATCATTGCTGTTAAAATTGTGGAGATGTTCCAGAAATGTTTTGTATGCGATTTACTGTTGTTTGTCAGCATGTAGTTTCTCTTGTGGTTCTTGTTTTCTTTACCACAAAGATCATTAGTAAGTTTCCTTGCTTCTCTAGTTAGTTTTCATCTTTGTTTTCCTTTTGGGTCGTGAGATGGATGATTGCACAAGCTTAGCTTTTAGTGATTTTTGGAGCGGTAGAAAGAACGTGTGAGATTGACAATAAACTTAATGATTTCCTTGCCTCGATTGTGATCTTTGTGATGGTATTTGATTTGTACAAGTCGTTGGGATGAATAGAAGAGGACAAATCAAGAAAGCAATAATTGAGATAAATATGTGACCGAGATTGAGAAGGTTCACCTTATTAGAAGCGTATGCAATGGGTAGTGTTAATCTATTGTGGATACTCATAAGTTCATCCCTCTTAAAAGAGCTTCTTAGTTAATTCATAGAGGGAGATAGCGATTAAGACTTCGTTTTCTTTTTTCTTTTTTCCTTTTTTTTTGTGTGTGATCTTAGCCAGTGGCGGAGGCACTCAAAGCGAGGGAGATAGCGATTAAGACTTCGTTTTCTTTTTTCCTTTTTTTTGTGTGTGATCTTAGCCAGGGGCGGAGGCACTCAAAGCCTTTCCCGAGCTGTACTCGGGTGACTTTATCAACAATCCATTAGGTAGGGGTGGTTTTTTTCTTTTTCTTTTTTAATTAATAAGGCAGCCCACTATCACAAACCCACTATTATTTAATTAAAATTTTTAATTGAGCCCAATAAAACCATTCCTAATTAGTTAACGTCTTGGTATTTGATTTGTAGACCGCTTAATATTCACTTTGAAAACATAGAGATTGAGAGAAACAAAGGCCGAAGAAAAAGACGCGTACCAAAAAAAAATCGAAAAAAGAGGTTGATCAAAAAAAAGAAATCGAAAAGATTCCATATTATTTTGTTTTCCGTTAAAAATACTTTAGTCGTGTAGATTTAAAATTCTGATTCCGCCAGCTGTTAAGTTTCTTGTTGGAAACTAGAGATATCTTGGCATATTGTATCCCCCTATTAAAGTGTTATTAACAAAGCATGCAAGTTACTTTAACGGGTGTTAATCTTTTTGAGGTTGGTCATCCTGTAACCTTAATGCATGCAATCTGTTCTAGACCAATAGAAAAGATCACTTTGTTTACAAAAGTTGAGGAATGTAATTACAAATCTCATCTCATCACGGTTGGGGCACAATGTAACACGAAATTTAAAACTCGAGCGTAATTTGTAATTTAACATTAACTGGGTTTTTTTTTTTTTTTTTTAGTAAATATCCGAGTCCTTGGGTAGCTTTTGTAATTATCCATCTATTATTTTTAATACAGTTTCGAGCATCTTATATTCGAGACAATGGCTAACAGGAGACAAATAATTCTTCAACAAATGGACAAAGTGGCTGACAATATAACTAAAGATCTTAACCATATTGATATTTTAACAATAAGTTGATTTAATACTTAAGATACTTTATCCATACACTACTATTATTTGGATTATAATTTAGTGTATTTTAATAAATTGTTAGGTTTGTGAAGTTGTAGTCTAAGTTTAACAAAATTGTTTGAAAGAGTCGCTGCCAATAAAGCACATGCCATAATTATATTCCTAACAAAGGAAGACCGAATAGAATCAGATGGCTCTAATTATATTTCATTTTTCTTTGAGATATTTTTCTTTGAAATATTTATTTATTTATTTCAGGTATGAAGATTTCAGATGCGTTTCTATATGTTCTTGGTCCTCAACTCATTTCTGACATGGCGTCTATGCCTACCGATGTTAGGGGGATGTTGAGGTAATTTTTGTTTGTTTGTGGCTTTTTTTTTTTGGCATTAGGATTCGAAAGTGTTATTATTGTATGTGGTGCAGGTTTCAAGTTCGAACACATTCGGACTTTTAAAATCTGTCTCGTGCTTGAAAGTGGAGCTGTGGAGAACGTTATTTTGCCAAAAAGGACTTATATTAAAATTATACAAACACTTGCTCATTTTCGGAATATATCCAATTTCTTCATCTCTCTCTCTCTCTCTCACCACTTATTAGTCATGTTGAAAATATTCTTTTACTTATCTGTGCCTTGGACCAAACTATTACTAGCGGGCTATAATAATAAAATAATTTGTTAAAACTATTAATGTAGTGTACAAGACAATGTTTCATAATTTGCTAAATACATATTGTCCAATAAAAATCTTTTTATGCGCTAGAACATTTTTTAATACTATTCAATCTTTAAAAAAAAAATAATAAGATGATTCATATTTTGAATTTTAAAGTGAAGAGTTTTTTTTTTTTACTTTATATTTAATATCCACTTTCTGAACTAAACATTTTTGTAAAAATATTACATTTTTATACTTTTCTTAGAAATGCTTACGCGGGTTTTCAAACTAGTTTCTTTGAGCAATATTTGCACCATGGTCTCTTCGAAGACATTGGATAGTTTTCCGGCTTTATATTATTCTACATGTGCTCTGAAATTCTTGAAGATGGAAAATCTTCTGATTTACCTGTAAAATATATTCCCATGTTTTTCTAGAAAAGTTAACGATAAGACTAATTAGATACTTTTTACCGCCATTAGAAGATGGGTTTATCGAGCCACAAATATCCGAGTGTATTAGCTCCAACTCCTTTTTTTTATAAACGATTTTCCATTTGGGAAATTGAGAACGACTTTGTTCACTAACAACACATTCTTCGCACAACCGAGGAGATGTATTGATTCGTGGAAAATATTATTAATTAATATATTCTAAATATTAATATATAAAATAATTTAAAAATAATTAATAATAGATATTAGATATAAGTTTAGAATATGACGAATTTTGAATTTTTGTAATTGTAAACAAGATTATTAATGAATTTAATTAAATATCAAATACAAAATTATTTAATATTTATAATAATTAATAAAGAGATTAGACATGTACAAGGTACAGGTTTGAAAATACATTATTTTAATTCTTTATTTTAGATTTAAATCAGTAATATATCTAATTTAATAATTTTCTTTTATTGTATTTTGCCTAATTTAATATTTTCTTTTTATTATATTTAGCCTAATTTAATAGTTTTCTCTTATTACATTTTGTCTAATTCAATAATTTTCATTTATACGCCTAATATAAAAATATAAACAAGTCATATATAATTAGTAGAAAAAGAATCAAAATTAATTGTTTTAATTAAAAGAAGAATTACATATAAAATAATTTAATTACAAAAAAAAATTATTTATGAAAATAATTAAATAAATTGTATTTATAATAAAAGTTGAAATAATTTATTTTGAAATTTTAAATATTCTGTATAGGTAAATTATGATATATTTGCAATAATCGAGTATGTAACTAAATATTAGTAATGAATTCAATCTAAATAGAGGGGAAATAGCTCTGCATGTTTTTTTGTTTTTTTTTTTTACCGAGGGGATAGAGTGCGCTTGGGATTTTCCTAGGATATTATACACTCCGTTTACTTGCCCTTGGAAACCTTCATTTGCTCTCGGTAATAATGGCTGTTTTTAAAGGATTTACAAAATGTTATCTTAATGAAGGTTTTTCCCCGAGCAATATTTTCCTAGATAATGACCTCAGTTTTTTTTTTTTTTTTTTGTTTTTTTTAGCGAATGATACTTCAAGAGAAGAGCATGGTGACATGTTTTCCACGAATCAATACATCTCCTCAGTTGTGCGAAGAATGTGTTGTTAGTGAACAAAGTCGTTCTCAATTTCCCAAATGGAAAATCGTTTATAAAAAAAAGGAGTTGGAGCTAATACACTCGGATATTTGTGGCTCGATAAACCCATCTTCTAATGGCGGTAAAAAGTATCTAATTAGTCTTATCGTTAACTTTTCTAGAAAAACATGGGAATATATTTTACAGGTAAATCAGAAGATTTTCCATCTTCAAGAATTTCAGAGCACATGTAGAATAATATAAAGCCGGAAAACTATCCAATGTCTTCGAAGAGACCATGGTGCAAATATTGCTCAAAGAAACTAGTTTGAAAACCCGCGTAAGCATTTCTAAGAAAAGTATAAAAATGTAATATTTTTACAAAAATGTTTAGTTCAGAAAGTGGATATTAAATATAAAGTAAAAAAAAAAAACTCTTCACTTTAAAATTCAAAATATGAATCATCTTATTATTTTTTTTTTAAAGATTGAATAGTATTAAAAAATGTTCTAGCGCATAAAAAGATTTTTATTGGACAATATGTATTTAGCAAATTATGAAACATTGTCTTGTACACTACATTAATAGTTTTAACAAATTATTTTATTATTATAGCCCGCTAGTAATAGTTTGGTCCAAGGCACAGATAAGTAAAAGAATATTTTCAACATGACTAATAAGTGGTGAGAGAGAGAGAGAGAGATGAAGAAATTGGATATATTCCCGAAAATGAGCAAGTGTTTGTATAATTTTTAATATAAGTCCTTTTTGGCAAAATAACGTTCTCCACAGCTCCACTTTCAAGCACGAGACAGATTTTAAAAGTCCGAATGTGTTCGAACTTGAAACCTGCCACCACATACAATAATAACACTTTCGAATCCTAATGCCAAAAAAAAAAAGCCACAAACAAACAAAAATTACCTCAACATCCCCCTAACATCGGTAGGCATAGACGCCATGTCAGAAATGAGTTTGAGGACCAAGAACATATAGAAACGCATCTGAAATCTTCATACCTGAAATAAATAAATAAATATTTCAAAGAAAAATATCTCAAAGAAAAATGAAATATAATTAGAGCCATCTGATTCTATTCGGTCTTCCTTTGTTAGGAATATAATTATGGCATGTGCTTTATTGGCAGCGACTCTTTCAAACAATTTTGTTAAACTTAGACTACAACTTCACAAACCTAACAATTTATTAAAATACACTAAATTATATCCAAATAATAGTAGTGTATGGATAAAGTATCTTAAGTATTAAATCAACTTATTGTTAAAATATCAATATGGTTAAGATCTTTAGTTATATTGTCAGCCACTTTGTCCATTTGTTGAAGAATTATTTGTCTCCTGTTAGCCATTGTCTCGAATATAAGATGCTCGAAACTGTATTAAAAAATAATAGATGGATAATTACAAAAGCTACCCAAGGACTCGGATTATTTACTAAAAAAAAAAAAAAAAAACCCAGTTAATGTTAAATTACAAATTACGCTCGAGTTTTAAATTTCGTGTTACATTGTGCCCCAACCGTGATGAGATGAGATTTGTAATTACATTCCTCAACTTTTGTTAAACAAAGTGATCTTTTCTATTGGTCTAGAACAGATTGCATGCATTAAGGTTACAGGATGACCAACCTCAAAAAGATTAACACCCGTTAAAGTAACTTGCATGCTTGTTAATAACACTTTAATAGGGGGATACAATATGCCAAGATATCTCTAGTTTCCAACAAGAAACTTAACAGCTGGCGGAATCAGAATTTTAAATCTACACGACTAAAGTATTTTTAACGGAAAACAAAATAATATGGAATCTTTTCGATTTCTTTTTTTTGATCACCTCTTTTTTCGATTTTTTTTTGGTACGCGTCTTTTTCTTCGGCCTTTGTTTCTCTCAATCTCTATGTTTTCAAAAGTGAATATTAAGCGGTCTACAAATCAAATACCAAGACGTTAACTAATTAGGAATGGTTTTATTGGGCTCAATTAAAAATTTTAATTAAATAATAGTGGGTTTGTGATAGTGGGCTGCCTTATTAATTAAAAAAAAAAAGAAAAAAACCACCCCTACCTAATGGATTGTTGATAAAGTCACCCGAGTACAGCTCGGGAAAGGCTTTGAGTGCCTCCGCCCTGGCTAAGATCACACACAAAAAAAAGGAAAAAAGAAAACGAAGTCTTAATCGCTATCTCCTCGCTTTGAGTGCCTCCGCCACTGGCTAAGATCACACACAAAAAAAAAGAAAAAAAGAAAAAAGAAAACGAAGTCTTAATCGCTATCTCCCTCTATGAATTAAACTAAGAAGCTCTTTTAAGAGGGATGAACTTATGAGTATCCACAATAGATTAACACTACCATTGCATACGCTTCTAATAAGGTGAACCTTCTCAATCTCGGTCACATATTTATCTCAATTATTGCTTTCTTGATTTGTCCTCTTCTATTCATCCCAACGACTTGTACAAATCAAATACCATCACAAAGATCACAATCGAGGCAAGGAAATCATTAAGTTTATTGTCAATCTCACACGTTCTTTCTACCGCTCCAAAAATCACTAAAAGCTAAGCTTGTGCAATCATCCATCTCACGACCCAAAAGGAAACAAAGATGAAAACTAACTAGAGAAGCAAGGAAACTTACTAATGATCTTTGTGGTAAAGAAAACAAGAACCACAAGAGAAACTACATGCTGACAAACAACAGTAAATCGCATGAGGGGAAATAGCTCTGCATGTTTTTTTGTTTTTTTTTTTTACCGAGGGGATAGAGTGCGCTTGGGATTTTCCTAGGATATTATACACTCCGTTTACTTGCCCTTGGAAACCTTCATTTGCTCTCGGTAATAATGGCTGTTTTTAAAGGATTTACAAAATGTTATCTTAATGAAGGTTTTTCCCCGAGCAATATTTTCCTAGATAATGACCTCAGTTTTTTTTTTTTTTTTTTGTTTTTTTTTAGCGAATGATACTTCAAGAGAAGAGCATGGTGACATGTTTTCCACGAATCAATACATCTCCTCAGTTGTGCGAAGAATGTGTTGTTAGTGAACAAAGTCGTTCTCAATTTCCCAAATGGAAAATCGTTTATAAAAAAAAGGAGTTGGAGCTAATACACTCGGATATTTGTGGCTCGATAAACCCATCTTCTAATGGCGGTAAAAAGTATCTAATTAGTCTTATCGTTAACTTTTCTAGAAAAACATGGGAATATATTTTACAGGTAAATCAGAAGATTTTCCATCTTCAAGAATTTCAGAGCACATGTAGAATAATATAAAGCCGGAAAACTATCCAATGTCTTCGAAGAGACCATGGTGCAAATATTGCTCAAAGAAACTAGTTTTGAAAACCCGCGTAAGCATTTCTAAGAAAAGTATAAAAATGTAATATTTTTACAAAAATGTTTAGTTCAGAAAGTGGATATTAAATATAAAGTAAAAAAAAAAAACTCTTCACTTTAAAATTCAAAATATGAATCATCTTATTATTTTTTTTTAAAGATTGAATAGTATGAGGGGAAATAGCTCTGCATGTTTTTTTGTTTTTTTTTTTTACCGAGGGGATAGAGTGCGCTTGGGATTTTCCTAGGATATTATACACTCCGTTTACTTGCCCTTGGAAACCTTCATTTGCTCTCGGTAATAATGGCTGTTTTTAAAGGATTTACAAAATGTTATCTTAATGAAGGTTTTTCCCCGAGCAATATTTTCCTAGATAATGACCTCAGTTTTTTTTTTTTTTTTTTGTTTTTTTTTAGCGAATGATACTTCAAGAGAAGAGCATGGTGACATGTTTTCCACGAATCAATACATCTCCTCAGTTGTGCGAAGAATGTGTTGTTAGTGAACAAAGTCGTTCTCAATTTCCCAAATGGAAAATCGTTTATAAAAAAAAGGAGTTGGAGCTAATACACTCGGATATTTGTGGCTCGATAAACCCATCTTCTAATGGCGGTAAAAAGTATCTAATTAGTCTTATCGTTAACTTTTCTAGAAAAACATGGGAATATATTTTACAGGTAAATCAGAAGATTTTCCATCTTCAAGAATTTCAGAGCACATGTAGAATAATATAAAGCCGGAAAACTATCCAATGTCTTCGAAGAGACCATGGTGCAAATATTGCTCAAAGAAACTAGTTTTGAAAACCCGCGTAAGCATTTCTAAGAAAAGTATAAAAATGTAATATTTTTACAAAAATGTTTAGTTCAGAAAGTGGATATTAAATATAAAGTAAAAAAAAAAAACTCTTCACTTTAAAATTCAAAATATGAATCATCTTATTATTTTTTTTTAAAGATTGAATAGTAT
>BMAC01000895.1:253865-264478 GCA_014905375.1 Phtheirospermum japonicum | reverse complement strand
AAAGTTATTACTTGAATTCGGTCCACAAGTTTTCAGTCTTGTGATGACTATTGATAATGTTTTGCTAAAACTAGTAGTTGCATTGTGCTTATAGTCACATAATGTGTACAGACCAATTTCTGTTAAAATGTGAGATTCTGGCATTGTGCAGATGTTTATACATTACTGGTAGCTTGGTATGATAAAATATAGATCAGAAGGTTGAAGATGGTGCTAAATAATTAGTTTAGTTTATATACCGAAGAAGAAGACGACTCTGACGATGATGACGGAGAAGAATTGCATCGTTTCCAGGGTAAAAGTTTGTCCGAACAAAATATCAGATTTTATGATTGGTAGTAATATTCATATTAATTGATTAGAATAAGGGACTGTTTCAGACAATAAATAATTTAATATTATAAATTCCTTAATCATTGTAAATTTATTGGTTTTAATGACAATGAGCATACTTTCTTATTGCATTTAATATGGTCAGTACTTTTTATATATAATTACCCAAAAATAAAAAATAACATGCGTACACCACTTTAAGAAAAATAGCTAGATATTTAAACACAACTACTTAAACTCAAAGATTAAAAAAAAAAAACGATTAAAATTGTTAGGAAAATAAATTTAATAGTATTTACATCCATAATACATGTAATTTTAAGTTTATGAGCGTAAATTAAAGAGTAACATGCGTACACCACTTTAAGAAAAATAGCTAGATATTTAAACACAACTACTTAAACTCAAAGATTAAAAAAAAAAAACGAGACAGCAATTAAAAACACAACACGAGGGCAGATTAGAACAAGACAGCACAAAGAAATATATGACACCTCAGACCCCGGCAATACCTCAACCAGTCAAGAGCAATAATAGAATTGTACAGATTAACATGGAACAGCACAAAGTAACATATGATAATTCTGACCCCGGCAATGCCTCAATCAATTAAGAACATACGACCAGCGATATTAAACAACACAAAATTAAAACGAGAGGTCAAGCAATTTATACCAGAGCGGGGCTCTAGGTAGCCCCAATTCACTGGAGCGTCGGACGGCCGTCTACGCTCTGATACCACTGTTGAGTGCGTAGCCGACCGTCGAACGACTCATGGCTGATCGGTTTTGAGCGCAGCGGAACGCTCACGGGGGCAGTTTCGTCCTTTCAAATTTTCTGTTTCTCAAGCTTGGTCAAAAGGGGCCCGGAAAGTGGTCAATTCTGTCCGTAGTTAGCCCCAAATCCGGCCACCAGCCTCTTCCTTCCAAGTCAGGCCCGAGTGCTCGAAGTACACTACGAATGCTACCTGAAACCCTAGATACAAAATCAGTGGGTGACAAGAAATAATAAACGGAAGAAAGAAAAATAAACACAACAAGAAATAGGAAACGATAACCCCCTTTATTGCCGTCAGTCGCCGGAATAAGGACGAATAGTAGATCTGAAAACCTCCGGCTCAGATCTCCAAACGTGCGGCCCCCTTTAATACACARCAGTAAAACCGGCAGCTTCCCAAAGACCCAAGACCGCCGCCGGCAGCCGCGGACAACCCTCGGACCACGACCCAAGGCGGCGAACCGGGAAAAAAAAAACCTCGTTGACTCGAACCCCAGCCCCAAGCTCACACGCACACACTCACTCTCAGGGTATCACGATATCTTCACGAACACTGTCCGATTCTCCGGCAAGGAAGGAGAACCAGAGGAAGAAGAAGACCAAAGATAGAGAGAGAGAGAGGAGCCGAAGAGAGAGAGGCGGAGAGTGCAAAGTGAAGGATAGGGTTCTGATGTTGGGGTTATAAGGTGAAAGGAACGGTCCAGATTGAAGCACTGAAATCGGCGGTCGAGATTAAGTATTAGGCGGATTCGGATCGCCTGCCCGGCGGAGTTGGGTCGTGGTTGTTTGGCTGCCAGGTAGTGGGTTGCAGGAATGGGTTTCAGGGATTGGGCCACAATTATTATAACAATCATAGTAGAATGAAAATCTTCATTTAAATAAGAAAAAGATGACTTACTTCCACTCATATAATACTTGACTCAACTTCTTTTCCATCGTGAACAGTCATTAACAAAGTTTTAACATCCTCATTTTCAGTGAAATTTGTGTTCTCTGTCTCTGTTATATGGCAATTTTGTATGACATTTGAAGCACTGCAAAGATTTATCATAAAATATTCCTTCGCCTCTACCTTGTGGTTTGTAACTATTGGCTTTGATATGGTCATAAAATAATAATTCGATTTCAAGTCTTTCAGACTTCTCCATCAAATTCTGATTTCTGGGCGTCATGTCGTTCCTACACGTGGTTCTCGAACGCCGAATTCGACAATTGGTCCAATGGTCATGGTGACCATCAAACTATGTATAGCTGCTTGCACAAAATTTTAGTCTGGCACCATGTAGAATTAGATGAAAATGCCTCACATATCTTTTCACTCGTGAAAAATATGGCTCTCTGATATGATATACAAAGAGAGACGAAGACATAAAAGTTTAAAAGTAGCCAAACACTTAAGGTCTGACTCGTTGATTTGATTTAAGCGGCTGATAGTCGATGACTGATAGTTGGTAGCTGATGACTGATGATTTAAACAGCTGATAGTCGATGACTGATAGTTGGTAGATGATGACTGATGATTTAAACAGGCTGATAGTCGATGACTGATAGTTGGTAGCTGATGACTGATAATTGATACTTGATACTTGGTAGATGATTTTAAATTAATACTCGGTAAATTAATTAATTAAAGTAACTGATTGAATGTTAATTTACCAATAAATATTATACATAAAATAAGAAATATAAAAATAAAAGAAATAAAATTATAATAATCAATAAAGACTTCCCAAATTATTTTTTAAAGAATAATACAAATACATAAAAAAAATTATAAATATAATTATAATAATAAAAATCTTTATTTATAACTAATAAAAATATTTCTGTAAAATATCAAATAATATATTAATTTTTAAATAAGATATTTTTAATATAAATGGATAAAAAAAAAATCTCAATAAAGTACGAACTTATTAGAAAAAATTACATTAACGGCTGATGTCTTTATTAGAGCCAATTAAAAGAAACTTTCACTACTACCCCTGACTCATAAAACTACTCACACACTCTACCAACTAAGCAAATTGAGTTAACTACCCATTTTTTACATAGACTACAATTAACATTAGTTGGTAAAAAAAAGAGGTGATGATTTTTATTTAGTTCAAAACTGAAAGTTTGAATTTCTGCAATATTTCGCGGGAACTTAAAATTCATATTTCGTATGAACTCAAAACCCATTTTCAATATTTCGTATATGAACTTACTCATTTCCAGGTCAAATAGAGATTAAAGAAAAGGAAGAAAGAAAAAAGGAGAGGGATAGAGGACCAGCAAATTTTAACTTTTAAGTATTTTAAAAATTGACACAAGACCAAATTGAAAATTTTGAATTTTACAATTTAACCCTAAATCTTTCATTTTAGCCTATAAGAGGAGAGTTGAAAATTTCATTTTTGATACATTATGTTGGTCAGTTTCCACAAAAGGTACGTGATGTTGGTCAGCATCAAATCACGTCTTTTAAGTTGACAAATTCATCAAATAAAGTACATTTTTATCATATTCGGGCCCAAATGCTGACGTGATATGATTATTTAATTTCTTATTATTTTCTATTTAATTTTAAATATTAAATTGAGGAAAAAAATAAATGGGAATGGGCAAAAATGACCATTTTCCTTTATTTAATAATTAAAGTTAAATAAAAATAATAAAAAATTAAATAATCATGCCACATCAGCATTTGAGAACGTATACTAGCCAACATCACGTACCTTCTGCGGGAAGTGACCAACATAAAGTACAGAAAAATGAGATTTTCCCGAGAGGAGAGAGGCAATAATAGATAAATTACATTTTTGTTTTCTTTCTCACCTCTAAAATTAAAGAAAAATGATAGGAAAATAAATGTTATTATATATATAATAATCTTTAAATAATAACTATTTATTTTGTAAATATTATTTTAATTATATAATTTTATATAAATGTACGTTATTAACGAAAGAGAGAAAATGATTATGCTCAGCAGTTTTAGGGTTTCATTCGAGAGCCTTATAGTTTTCCAGAATTAGATTACACACGCAAAACCTTTCCGCACTTCTCTTTCACAAATTTCAGAATACATCCCGAAGAAATGGCTCCAGAAAGAACCGGAAGCCCGAGAAAGGGCAAACAACCCATCCTCGCCGGCGCCACGTCGGACTGTGTCTTACCAGAAGATATAATAATGGCCTGCATCCTAACGCGCCTCCCCGTGAAGTCGATCTTCCGGTTCAAGTCCGTATGCAAGCCCTGGCTCCATCTCTTTTCCACCCCAGAGTTCATCAAAATGCACCGATGTCAGAAAAATCAATCTGTCTCTATCCACGCCGGGCTTGTGAACTATTTCGATCGCTCCATGTCTCTCTTCAACACCGATTCCAACGAGAAGATGCTCGCGGTTCTTTACCTACCATATCCTATGATGTATCATAACGGGTGTTGCGATGGCTTGTTTTGCCTGAGTGACAGTGATGCAATTGTTTTGTGGAACCCTGTTATGAATTTGTCTAAGTTTGTTCGCCTTCCAGATGTAGATCGTGGGGGTCTCAATCCCTGGATGGATTCAGTAGGGTTTGGGTATGATGCCGAGGGGGATGATTTGAAGGTGCTGGTGATGCTTTCTGTGGAATATCGGAGTTCAGAAGTGGGCATTAGCGTTGATGGGGCTGAGTTGTACTCTGTTAATTCAGATTCTTGGACTAAAATCGAGCCGGGTTTTCGTTTCCGTGTTATTTGGGGGCCAAGCGAGGTGATTGTGAATGGAAATCCGTATTGGCTCGCAGAGGTTGATGAGAATGAGAATGAGGTTGTTTTGGTGTGGTTTGATATGGTAAAATATGTGTTCAATATTGTCCATGTGCCTACCTTTTATGAATTGTATAGCCGAAAGCAACTATTGGTGGATTGGAATGGTACTCTTGGTGTTCTTGTGTGTGTTTTAGACCAGGAGATGTTCAACTGGTTTGAGGTGTGGGTGTTTGATGATAGAGAGCAAATTTGGAGACACAATCACACTTTTGGACCTGTTCAGGGGAGTGTGGATAGTATTCGGGTGTGTTTAAAGAATGGGATTATTTTGAGCGAGAGCCCAGATGGCAAATTGTTTGAGTTTGATCCTAAGAATGGATGTGTTAAGGATATTGTGATCGATGAAGCTCTAAGGCCCTCTCTTAAGATTTATGAATATAACGAGAGTTTGACATATATTAAAGGAATGAAACAAGTGGAGGGGCGGAAAGAGTAAGATCGTCGATGGAACAATAATTGAGGATGTTTTGAAGCCTCATCTGCTTCTGGACTTTTTGGTATCGGGAATGATTTACTTTTCTAAGTTGGAATGACTAACGAAGTGTGCTGTTTTAGTGAACATTCTGGATTCTCTTATTGCTTTGGTAGTGATCATTGCTGTTGGAGACATTCCAGAAATGTTTGTATGCGATTTAGTGCTTTTTGTCAGCATGTAGTTTTTCTTGTGATTCTTGTTTTCTTTACCACAAAGATCAATAGTAAGTTTCCTTGCTTCTCTAATTAGTTTTCATCTTTGTTTTCCATTTGGGTCGTAAGATGGATGATTGTGCAAGCTTAGCTTTTAGTGATTTTTGGAGAGGTAGAAAGAACGTGTGAGACTCTGACTTTAAATTTAACAATTTCCATACTCCGGTTCTGATCTGTGTGATGGTATTTGATATGTATAAGTCGTTCGGACGAATAGAAGTGGACAACATCAAGAAAGCAATAATTGAGACAAAATGTGACGGAGATTGAGAAGGTTCACCTTATTAGAAGCGTATGCAATGGTAGTGTCAATCTATTTGAGGATACTCATAAGTTCATCCCTCTGAGAAGAGCTTCTTAGTTAATTCTTAGAGAGATATAGCGAATAAGATTTTATTATTATTATTTTTTTTTTTTTGTGTGTGTGTGTGTGATCTTAGCTGTCCAGTTTTTTTGTTGGAAACTATAGATATCTTGGCATATTGCATCTCCCAATTAAAGTGTTATTAACAAAGCAAAATGGGTGTTAATATTTTTGAGGTGGTCATCCTGTAACCTTAATGCATGCAAGTTGCGACTGGTGTCCACCCTAAGTTTAAACTTTTAAATTTGTGTACCACATTTCACAACATACAAAGCCTTTAGACAAAATCTCAATTTATTAATGTTTTTGTTAACTTGTATAGTTTACACTACGTTCTTTGGCTCTACCCATAAATTATCGAGTAGAAGGTCTTTCATAAAATCGAGACCCACGTATACAATAGTAGTGTCATTGAGTTAGGCAAATTTCGCTTGAAATCAGTGACGTGGTGTTATGACTTTGTGAGAAAATTGCAAAAGAAGGAAAATTTCTGGAAAATAAAAATATTCCTCTTCATCCCCTTTGACTCTGTTACATGTCTCTCTTTACAAGGTGGTGCTTATTATTATTATACGTGACATAACAAATTAAATCATGAGGCATACTCATCTAAATATCTAGGTTTTGTCCTCGCACGAATTGCTCTTCTTGGGCCTAATGCATTAGCTTGGGCATCCTTATCTTTCCCTTCTATGGCTTGGCCCATTAAGCATAACACCACCCTCCCCTGGAAGAACAATCCTGTGCTCAAGGTTGAAATATGGGTAAACTTCAAGAAATTCATGTTCGTTCACCCAAGTAGCCTCTTCGCGAGGAAGATGAAGCCAGTGCACCAATAATTGGCAGCATGAGTGTTGCTAGTATATAACTGTCCTCGACGCAATGATTTCCAAGGGCTCTAACTAAGGTAGCAACGGATCAGGCCGAATAGTGCTTGACTTCGTAGATGTGGGATCGAACCCATGAGCCTTCTTGAGCAAAGACACTTGGAAAATATTATGAATACGGGTTGTATTGTGCAAATTCAGTCTATAGGCCATTTCACCAATGCGTTGTAAAAATTGAAAAGTGCCAAAAAAAATCGGCTGAATTTTTTATTTCCATGCCCACAAACTGTAACTTGCCGATATGGCTGCAACTTAACAAATACCCAGTCTCCCACATTGTAATTCTTCTTGGTACGGTGCTTATCGGCCTGAGCTTTCATTGGTGCTTGAGCTCATTGGTGGTTGAGTTTCAGTTGGGATAAAACCTGACTCTTTGCTTCAACTCTTGATTCAATGAAGCATTCGATAATGAATACGGTACATAAGATATTAGCGCATGTGGATCTCAGCCATAGACTGCCAAGAAAGGAGCCATGTTCGTAACCGTATAGAAAGCGGTGTTGTACCAATACGCAGCCCACACAAGATACTTAACCCATAAATTTGGCTAACCATCACAAAGCTCCTCAAATACATTTCCAACGTGAGATTAAGACTTTCGGTCTAACCATCTATTTAAGGTTGGTACGCAATTAAGTAATTTAGAGTTGTATCATGTAGTTCAAACAAATCATTCCAAAAGAACCCAAGAAATAGTTCATTTCTATCACTAACCATAGAATGAGGAACCCCATGCGATTTCAGGACACCATTAAAAAAAAAACCTCAGGGACCTTCCCAGTTGTTGCTTTGGCAGCCAACGGAAAAACAAGTTTTGTATGATCTGATATTCGGTTTAGAGATAAAAGAAGATATTTTCTTAGAGAATATTCAATCATACAACATGTTTTCTTTACTTCGATGGGTGAAAAAATTAATTCCAGTACGAACACGTGAAATTCACCACCGATATTTCGTATGCACAGTCAAACTATCATCTAATAGGGAGTTTGCTACCAGAAGAAGGTTATACACCGAAATTTGCACAACTTTATATACGATACTGCGAAGAAAGTTCAAAACCGAATTAATTCGGTAAGGTATGATTTTTCAATTTCGTAAATTATCATTGGTTATTCAAATTAATATATTATTTTTTTTACAGTATTCATATTTTATAATTTACATTTATGCAGAAAAGGCAATGAAAATAATTCTCTATATACCGAAATTATTGTTGAACTCAAATCCATGTTAGATAGGTTAACTAATTTGGTTTAGTCAGTTAGAAATTTCAAGGACAAGTTTCCCGAAAATGGTGTTATCGAAATGAAATTATACCTTATTGAGAGAAGAGGCATAGATGCAAGAACGCACTTTTCCACTTATTAGGGTATAAACCAATTGGAAACAATATAGAAATATAACACATATTTTGACAGGGTTCACTTTCCCAACTACTGGGGGATAGATGTTAGAATAAGGTGACCAACATGCCAACTTGTGGCTGTGGTCTGACCATTCTCTTGTAACACAATCGGTTTTTATTCGTAATAATATCTTTTATACTTATTGGCATTCCATATCTTTTATCCCATGCTAGTTGCATAGGTATGGTCCTGATGAAGTTACTTTATTACGGTGGATTGGTTTAGCAGAACCGTGAGATAATCCAGCACGTAATGTAACTCGTCGAATTTGTTCCTAGTCAAAGGGTTACGCCATAATGAGGATACAGGTCTTTCCCATTAAGACTAGTACTTAGTGTATGTGAACCGCATCTCATCGGTCACGGTGTTTGGACATCGACATACATAAGTAGGTGCTCATAAGATGAGTTCACTGAACTCCCTCACCTAAAAATCTCTAAGTGGTTCCCACTCATCGAGTAGATGATTTCTATGGTATAGCGTACAACATTAATCCTTAAGACCCAGACCTCACTGTGACTTCACTAGAGGACAGGCTATGTTGTGACCTGTCCGTGTCTCTTTGGAGGCCAATCAAAAGGGGCAACGTTCGCATAGTCGAGAATCTAGTGGGAAGTCTGTGCGTGGTAGTAGGGGATTCGGACGCATGATAAGTCATTGATGTCCTGTGTGTTCTGATGGTTGATAAATCCTCGGAGTCTCTGGCCAGAGCTGATAGTGGGGTGTTTGGAGAAATGTGTTTCTCTAAGTCACACACGAACGGATTATCTTGAACCTAGAACGTACACACAGTTATTGAACTAGAAAGAGGTCTCGATGAACCAATACCTCTTGTTCAATCGGGAACATAGATCGCGAAGGGATCGTATTGTACATATAAGCTATATCACAAGGTTCTTGCAGGCACTTCATTTGTATCTAGGGAATTATGATGCGTTGTTGCTAGGCGCCTCTCATAATTCGTTGGGTTCTGTTTTGACCAGTGATTAAGTAAAATGAGTTTTATTTAATCAGGGACTCTAAGGGACGAGTTCATATAAGAATAATATGTTGTTCGAATCACAATGTGGTTGTGAACCCAACGGCTAGCTTACACCTGAACCATTGAGGGTCACACCACGTGTTTCCTGATTATTGAAAACGATAGCTAGAAATTAATTGTTAATTTTAGCAAAGTTAGATGTCAATATGATTGAATCTAAGGTTCGTAATTGTAATTATGAATTGAGAAAAATACGAGAAAGTTATTCTGGACGCGAAAATATAATTGTTATATTTTTCGTAGTTATCGTTTGTGAGAAATGATTTAATTCCAATGGGTTTTTTGTTTTAAAATTGGGTCGGCCTAATAAGCCCCTTTAAAGTTATTGGGCCGGTATAATTTTTAAATTAAAAGATTGTTTTTTATTTTTACTTGAAGCCCATTTAGAATTGGGCTTGAGCCCTTTTAACTTTAAATAAATAATAAAAAAAATTTCAATCAAGTTTTTAGTTGGGCCGGCCTTTTGAGGCCATGGGCTTGTGTTTAATTAATTATAAAAAAAAAACTAGAATAAGAAGAAGAGGGTTAGAGGCGTGTGACACAGATGGAATTTTTCGGCAAAGCCCTAGCCACCATAAGTTATCCCAGCCGTCTACCTTCGGCCGCGTCGCTTGCCGCCGGCCGCCGTACACCGAAACGTTCGGTTTTCGTGTTTTCTCGTCGTTCTCATACTCACGACGAATCTAGTGCTCCGTCGTAAGGACGTCAAGACGTACGGTGTGTGACACAAATTCGTCGGAGACGTGTCGAATCCGCCGGACCACCACTTTCGTGGACGCGTCGCATCCGAGGATCGCCGGACGCTGCATCTCCGCAGTCCGAGGATCGCCGGGACCAAGCACCTCCGCACGCCAGCCATTTTTCCTGCCGCGTCGGAGCTCTCCAGCCGCCTCGCCGTCCCCGAGCAGTCAGCAGCCCGCCGCTGTAGCGCCTGTTGTGTGCCGCTCGCTGCTGCCGCTTCGTCGACGGATTTTCAGCCGAGTCGTCTCCACAAGCTTGCTGTCGTGCCTTCGTTGCCAGCATGCCGCAGCCACCGCCGTTCCGTCCCACTCCCCGACAGCGCCTCGTCGCCTCGCCGCTTCGTCGCTGGAGCTCCAGCCGCGTCGCTACTTCGCCGCGCCGTGAGGTACAATGGCTGCCCTTGTTTAAGTATATACAAGTATGCTGTGGTGGATATATATATATATATATATATATATATATATATATATATAATATATATATGATATATTTGTGTGGTGTGTCTGTTATACATATATATATGAGATGTATATGTGTTGTGTTATGTATTTTAATTTATATATATATGCGTGAGT
>BMAC01000895.1:229915-250234 GCA_014905375.1 Phtheirospermum japonicum | reverse complement strand
TGAAACCATCGGTGCGACGATCCGAAAGAGTTCGGAAAGTACCCGATAGATTATTCCTAGTAGATGAGGTTGATCAAGGATCCGATCCTAGAACCTACATCGAAGCTGTATCTGATACAGACCAGGGACATTGGCTGGAAGCCATGAAATCCGAAATGGGCTCCATGTACTCCAACAAGGTATGGACCTTGGTAGATCCACCCGAGGGAATCGTTCCCATAGGCTGCAAGTGGATCTATAAAAGAAAAACTGGAGTTGATGGAAAGGTAGCAACCTATAAAGCTAGGCTGGTTGCAAAAGGATATACTCAGAAGCAAGGTGTTGATTATGAGGAAACTTTTTCACCAGTCGCGATGCTTAAGTCCATTAGGATTTTGCTGGCCATTTCTACGTATTATGACTACGAGATATTGCAAATGGATGTGAAGACCGCCTTCCTTAATGGTAACATTGAGGAAGAAATCTATATGGCGCAGCCGGAAGGCTTCATATCCACTGGAGAGGAGCAAAAGGTTTGCAAGCTCCAGCGATCAATTTATGGATTGAAACAAGCATCCCGAAGTTGGAATATCCGGTTCGACAAAGTTATCAAAGAGTTTGATTTTGTAAAGAACCCGDAGGAACCTTGTGTTTACAAAAAAAGTTTGGTATTCTTGTACTTATCGATTTATTTTATCTTATACATGGAAACCTAGATGTACTACTATAGACGTTACATGGAGTACGTTCCAAGCAATTTCTACCATGTATGCCAGCTTGCAATTATACTAATCTTTTAGTCTTTTGTCCCATGAAGCAGGTGTACATAGACAATTGATGCTGATCAGGTTGATCTTGTATGAGCCCATTGGGCTGAGTTCTCTAACATCCCGCCACCCCCCACTCATCAATTCGATGGAGGCTAAGGAAACAACTTTGAGCTTGTTCATTAATTTGGTGAAGAATTGGTAACCACGAGCCATCTAGCTTTGTGTGATTAAACCATCTACATTCCTTTTTAGTTTAAAAACCCCTCTGCACCCAATTAGGTTTCTATCTGCGGGTAAATCATTCAAAGTCCAAGTGTTGTTATGGACTAATGCATTATATTTTTTCTCCATTTCCTTTGTCCAAATAGGCTGTAGCAAATCCTGCTTGATGGAAGATGGTTCTTTTCCTCTTGAACTGTAGAGGTAAGAACTCTTAGTTTAAAAAAAAATCTAATTTTTGATCTTTTAGCTATTGTATGAATGTTTTAGGTGGGGATGACACATCAGGATACTGATGTGGCAGAAGGGGAATCAAGGGAGTTACGGGGATGGTAATAGGGACTACAGTATTACTTTCAGTGTATGAGATTATTTGTGAACTATGATTGAAAGAGTGTGAAGGCAGATGTTGGTGATGAGAATGATGAGGGGATTGATTAGAGGGTGACAAAGGGGGTTTATGAGGTGAGCTATTGGTATTAAGAGGGAAAAACAGTGATTGATGGATTCCAATTAAACTAGGAAGATGGTGAAGATATGTTTATTTTAGTGGTACAAGGTGAAAAATGGATGAAAATTTTATATCATTGACAATAAAATCCATAGGGATGATCTCGGGGCATTCTAGGTTTATCTCAAGAGACTTATATTAACAAATTTCTAGATAGGTTTCATATGAAAAGTTGTTAAACAAATGTAGCACTCATTGAAAATGGGATAAATGCACTAGTAGTAAAATAGTGATCAGAGGCGGTTCAAAATATTCTTTAGAGGCGATTTTGAATCGCCTCAAATACATCATATAGTCCAAGCAGCGGTTTGAACCGCGACGTATAGTAGAAATCGGAGGCGGTTTAAGTTAATAACCGCCTCCAGTGGTCCTCATTACAATGTTTAAAATGCCTCTTATTTCATCTCTGGAGGAGGTTATTTAATAAGAACCGCCTCTTTTTGTGTAACCGGTACGACGGTTATTAAGTTTGAACCGCCCTACAATGTCACTCTTAACTAAGGCGGTCTTACGTGTTTTGCATGTAATTGTGATATTTTTCTCGTATTTTTAATTAAGATTTTATATTGTTTTTATTAGTTTTTGAGTCGATTAGTTAATTTTCTAAGTTATTTCTCTTCTTTTATTATTTTTCGTATTTCTTGTTGATTTTATATTTAATTTGGTTAAATGGGCTCAATTGATTTGAGATTTGGTGAAATTTTTGGGTTTTTGTGTTCAAAATTCCTATTTTATAGGCCAAGGCATTGAGTACAAAAATTTAAGCCAAAGCGTGCCAAATTCGGTGTCAAGAACAACTCCAAAAAGAGGCAAACATTCTGGAATGGTAGCCATCCTAGCCATGCCTTGCCAAAATTCACGCCAAGCATGAAGGTGCGTGCCAACTTTGAAGCCAAAAACCCTGCCAGGCGCGCCTAGGCAGTCCGCGCGCGCAGCCCTGCGCTCGGCGCTCCAGCATGCTCCCGCCCGACGCCTGCCGACAGCGCCCAGCGCCCGCGCGCGTCTGTCGCCAGCCCACGCCAAGCTTCCACCCGCCCGCAAGGAAGCACCCGGCGCTTGCCAACATTAGCGCCATGCCCTGCCAACATCGACGCCACGCCACGTTTGTTGCCCCACCCTGCCAACACGCACGCCACGGCCGAGTCCTGCGCGCACCCGCGCGCATGCAGCGCCTAGCGCCGAGCCATAATGAGCCAAACCTAGTCCAACCTAGCCAAAAGGCTAGCCAATGGTCTAGCAAGATCATTTTTGATCAAACTTGGTCAAACCCTGGAAATACAAGTTTTTATGTTCATGCAAGCATGGTTGTACCTTGAACTTTCATGCTTATACTTGGTGAAACATTGCTTATTCTTGCTTATTTTCATTATTGCTTTGCATTTTCATTTCGAGGCATCCGACCAACTTGCATTTTACATTTCCTAGTGTAGTTTAGTTAGTTTAATTGCTTTATTTTCATTTTCCTTTTATTTCTTCAAGTTACAAACACTTTGATTCGTCAATTGAATCGATTTCCAATAATATAAAGCCAAATGAACCTTTATTTTTAAAACCACTAAAAACTACACTTCACTACGCCAAAATTGCCTCCAGTTGCTCACAAGTTTTTCCCTATTTATTTATCCCTGTTGCTGCAAGCCTGCATTATTTATTATACCATATCAATCAACTCATCAACCAAAATATTCATACCACCATAACTGTTAAATCAAACCAACCATGTAAATCACTTGTATTATTTGCTCAAACAAAACCAACAACATTAAGATGAATTTGAAGTAGTTGGTTCACCCAACAACCATTAAGAATCAAAATAATAATAATAATAATAATAATAATAATAATAATAATAATAATAATAATAATAATAATAATAATAATAATAATAACATCAACCACGAAAAGATTATTAACAATCACCTCTTTATCGAGCAATAGAAGTTCCAGACCTACTTAAAATTTTGCACAGTTATTTCTATGATCTCGTACACTGCCCCACCTTAGCATACCCCACCTCTAGATTAGATAAAATCCCTGAACAAGAAGGCGCACATTAAAAACATGTTTTACATAGTTTGGTATAAATGGGATCTCATGTTCCACCAAATACCACACACATGATTTATCAACTAATGAAGAAATATAAAAAAGATTTAAAATATATTCTCAGGCATTGATAATGAATAACAACTCACACTTCTTAAAGATAAATATGTGATCAAAAATGGATATTCACCAACACTAACAATTAAATAACACTAGAATCATTGAAACAAAAAAAAAAAGTTAAATATCAGAATTAAATGTCCATCGTGGAACTCTACTAGAATAGTAGTTATTTGTAATTAATTACAACAAGAAGCAACGGAGAGATAAAACAAGAAGTGCTTACCCAAGGCCACACCACCTCAAAGAAGTGAGAGAAAAATAAAATCCCCAGAAGAGAAACAAATAGTGTCATTGCCAAACAGGTATCGAGTGTACTCTGAGATTTAATAAAATCAAATGTCAAAGCCGCATGACATTTCAAGAAAAATAGGAGAAAGAAACAACTATATAATTAGATAGACTTTTTCATGAAGATTATGACTTATCTTACCTATCTTCCGATAAAGAATAAATAAAGTTAGTAAAATGTAAGAATATATTTTTGAACATACATTAACCAATTATCGGGGATAAAATCACCTGAAAGGCAAATGTCACATTAATTACACGTACAGACCATCTGACAAATTGGACTACGCTAACATCCACACTTCCATCTTGTTAAACAATGAATTTCCGGATAAGACAATATTCGAAAGCAGCCCCAACAAGCACAATTCCAACTAGGAAGAACACAAGCACTTGTATCAAAAAAGATGAGAAAAATGAAAAATTTACAAAGATAACAATAAATAAATTATTTGTATCTGAACTAGCCGAAGGAAAAAATGGAACGAAGAAGACTAAACGGAAATTTCCATTAATGCACAGGTACTGCTATTTCAGTCGATCGACTGGTCCTCAGTCAATCGACTGAGCTTGCAAAACTCAAAAACCTACTGTCCTCCAGTCGATTTCAACCTCCCAGTCGATAGACTGGACCTCAGTCGATCGACTGAGCTTGCAAAAATCGAAAACCTACTGTCCTCCAGTCGATTTCAACCTCCTAGTCGATCTTTCAGTCGATCGACTGCAACTCAGTCGATATCGACTGGAGTGCAATTGATCGACTGTTGGGCAGCAGCCAACTTCCCATTTTCGATTTCCTTCATTCTCAAACCGCCATGATTTCTCCTACAAAACCCGAAAAGAAAGAAAAATCTAAGTTAAAGATCAATTGACAAATAATATACACAAAAATCGAAAGAAAATGAGAAAGGGGATTAGGAAGTCGTGGGTTGCCTCCCACATAGCGCGTTTGTTTAAAGTAGTTCGCTCGACTATCCTTCTTTGATCAAGGTCCCGTCGGGAGCACATCTCCTAAATTCTCCTCCTCCACGGTCATAAATTCGAGATCCTTGGCTTGCAACAATCTGTGTCGGTAAGGCTTGACTCGTGCGCCATTCACTTGAAAATGCTCGTCCGTCTTGGGGTCGATCAACGTCACGGCTCCAAACGAGGATATCTTCTCGATCATGTACGATCCGCTCCACTTAGACATGAGTTTCCCGGGAAACAAGGCGAGTTGGGTATTGTAAAGGAGCACTTGCATCCCTTCCTCCAACTCCTTGGGCACAAGCTTCTTGTCGTGGAGGAGCTTCATATTTTCTTTATACATTCGAGCACTCTAAGAAATCGTCTCCGCAGTAGTACGGAGTCGATTGTAGAGCGGTAAGCTTTCTCGAGTCGTATCTCTCGAGAATAGATATTATCGGCAGTCGGTGTTTTTACTTACTCTCTTCCTAACCAAAATTACACTAATCTAAACTAAGAAAGCATTAATCATTTGTTTGGTTTTGAGTTGTAATCACTAAACTTGAATTGAAAAGAAAGCTTGAGAAATATTGAGGTAAGGAGAAAGGAATTTAAAACTTGCTTGAGAATAATTATACTTAATGACACAAATTAAACCTAATTAACAACCTTAATTAAATTAAAACTATTAACTAAGAAAGCTTGTAAATTTAAAAACTAAAAAGGAGGGAAAGTCAAACTTAAATTCAAAAAGAAGTCAAATGCATTTAATAGGTAAAAGTCAAATGTGTCAAAAAGGAAAGTTTCATAAATCTTTTAAAGGCTAAGAAGATGTCTAACCAAAAGAAGTAAAAAGCTTCAACTAGCAAGTTTCAATGGAGTTTCTAAGCAAGAAGAGGAACAAGCTCAAATGTTGAAATAGAAATTTGAAAAGCAAGGCAACAACGCAACTACAATCTAATAAAAACAACACAAGATCAAATGCAACAACACAATAACAACTCAATATGAAGAAGAAGGAAAAATACTACCAATATTGCATTCCATCCAAAAGTTTCAAATGTAGAGTACAATCTTCAAAACAAGTAGAACAACTCCAACTCAATAGCTTGAATACAAGATTACTAACTAAGAACAACCAACTAGACTACTCACTAAAACTAAACTAACTAAGGTTTTAAAGCTTGAAAGGCAATGGAATAGTAAAAGTTGGCTTGGTAGAGATTGAACAAATACAAAAACCACCAAGGATGGATAAGGTTGGTGGAGAAGAAGGTTGGCTATTTATACAAAAATGCAGGGGCAAAAATATCAATACAGGTCAAAAATCATGCGACTCAGTCGATCGACTAGTGGTCGATCGACTGTCACCGGCCGATCGAATGCATCGTCCAAAAACGCCAAACCTTCTGCTCCGCAGTCGATTCTTCTAGGTTCAGTCGATCGACAGCATTTCCAGTCGATCGCCTGCAATTCAGTCGATCAACTGACATGCCTGCATCCGGCTCGATTTCTCGTTTTCCACGTCCGCCGGTTGTCGCTTCTCGTTTGCGCTATGCACCCATGCTTGTCCGTCCAATCTGAGTCAGGTGGACTGATTCCAAAAGTACGCGGGCCCTGCTTGGTCATCCTACGGCCAGAAATACGGAAAAGAATGAAAAACTACGAAAAACTAATGAAAACCGCGCAAAAGCTACAAAAAATCTAGAACTAACGAAATAGGCCAAATCGACTTCTAATACACATAAAAGCAAACAAAACACATGCAAACGCGACGCAAAATGGTAACAAAAATACGTACAAAAACATGCAAATCACTATTTCAATCGCAAGTCCATACATGTACGATCCTTTCGACAACTAGTATCACGATTAAATCTTGGGCATGAATTTATAAATTGAAACCTAATTGATTTAATAACTATGTTTCATTTCAAATTTAAGTAATTCATTTATGAATCAATATTCATCGTGCCCTTGCCAAGGTATTTGAATCACGAGCTATGAAAATTCACAGGATACTCCTTATCCATAGACAAGTGTCGAGTTCTATGTTGGCTACAGACAAACCTCCATGCATACCGATACAATACCCAAAATACCCTTTTACGATTGTCAAGCAATCAAAAGATAAATCTAAGCATTGCATGATGTGCACAAGGCTACCATCGCACCTCAAGTCAAAGGATTAATCATGTACTATTGCAATATAGAGATTCCTATTCGACAGACAAATATTTCAGTTAAAAATTTTCATCAGGTCATGTTCAATGAACTTGTTATCCAACAAGCACCCACATATATGCACTCGCGTCACAACGCTCATGTTAGTGGAATGCAACATCCATGTCTTACAAGCATGCATCATATGCGCAAGTTTTACCGAACTATTTAATGTCCTATCTCGAAAAGCCCATTGACTTGAAACATGTTTAAAACCAAAACCTTAGAGACATGTTGCATGATTGCCATCGTATGCGTAATCATATCCCATAGTTTAAATTGGTTTAAAAACTTTATCATACGTGCAATTATAATAAAAATTTAAATATAAGATAAAGAAAAATGCATTTATTAATATAATTCTCAATAAAATCATTATAAAAATAGAATAAAATCCAATCTAATTAGGACGTTGGGCACTCTACTCTAACAGTTTACTGTTGCATACCTATAATGAAACGTACAGACTTGGCAATATAAGATAGTATATATACATTTGCAGTAATTAGACAACAAGTTTATATATGTTTTAGGGCATGAATATAAAACACTAGTACTCGACTTTTAGCCTAATTACAAAACAAGAAAAATAGATTAGTAATAGATCGATAATTTTGATTATCTCTTATAACTATATTCACCCCTTAACATATTCAGCAAAATCATAGGTTTTTACGATTATATTTACAATTATGTTACAGTGAGTACAAAAATAGAGTGCATGTTGAAAATAAATAGTAGAGAAAATTAAGGATGTCTATTAAGAATCAATTAAACATGCAAAATATAATTTCAGGCATAAACGAGTCGAGGGACTAATATAAAAAACTACAAAACTATTGAACCACTCTCAACAAACATATTGCTACATCAAACATAGGGTGAGCAACCTAAAATTACATATATATTCTAAATCATACCTGATACGTTTTTCTTTTTTTTTTTTTTTTTGAAAGAGAAAATCACGTAAAATGGCAAGGGTGCACAAACTTTGATTTGGATTATATACGAATCTATGACATTTTTAAGCACATTGGTTGATATATTTGTTTTTGTACAACACTCTTATCAAGTCGGAGAAGTCGACCAGACAGATCATCGGATTAACCAAAACTCCATAACCAAAACATCATAATACAAAACCCAATATATCATAAAATAAAAACTAATAAATCATAGTATTGTCAATACAGCATAATACAAAAACTAATATATTATAGTAATAGGTTAGAGATTTACGAAGTCAATATTTCAAATTACAAAAACCAATAAATCATATCATAAAAATTTTAGTATATTACAATATCGGGTCACATAACTTGACGTGGTCATGATCTATCATTCTAGCCTGGCACAAGTCTTTACTTTTGATTCTAACTTGCAATGAGACACCTCTCTACATTTAGAGCGGCAAAACTTTATTGCTTTTGTCTCTCTAAAAGAGAATTGAGACCTTATACTATTTTTTATCTCCTCATAGATGACAAAAATAAACCCTGCATGGACGTACACGATGGAGGAGATAGACTCTTGGCCAGCTCCAAAACTCGAATTAATTCAAGTATTTGAGATGAAAACATGTAAATTTCATCAGCTTGATTCTTTCTCACCCATTCGTCCATTGCCCTGCGYAATTWGAAACATCACTAGAAATATCAGTTCACGAAGCAGTAATCCAAGATCCAACAATATCTTYAAATATACATTCGAAATCTATATAAAACAGATATACATTGAGGTTTAGGCAAATTACAAATAAGGATTCAATTATCGTTCAAAATTACGAATAGCCTACAAAACACCCCCTGGAGATGGTAACTTGTAAAACGGAGGGGGTATTTGTAATTTTGAAAGGTAATTGGGTTTTTTCTTATTTTCTAATAAGACTGAACACTAGGGGTATTTTTTGATAWTAACCAAAAAAATATTACAACGCCAGAATTCAAAATACTCTACATACAYCAAAAGAACAATTCGAAATCCCAATATTACCCCCAAAAGCAAAAGTGCTAAAAAGACAACTTACCTTGAATCAAATTCCATTCCATTACCAGACGCAGAAAATGATACTTTCATACTAGGATGCATAACCAACTTAGCAGCTGGTTCATCCGAGTTCAAACTTCCAGCACAACTCCATGTATTTGGATTCAAGAGAACAATTTGCAATACCGGTGATTTAGTTTGCATGTCTCTAACAATAGTCCTGAATGATAATTCATCTTCTGCACTTTCCAGCAACTGATTAGCAAACATCCTCTCTAAGGTGTAATTCCTATTCGGAGGAGAAAGTTAAATGTAACTCTTACAAAAAGCCAAGATTTTCAAGAAGTAAAAAACTTTATAAGGATAATTTACAAATAATACCCTTGGGGTTTGACCTAATTACAAACCAGCTAACTTTCAAACATTACAAAAATACCTCTGAAATTTGATTCAATGTTAAAATTAAGGGGCTAACTGTAATATTTTTATAAGTGTGAAGGGTGCGGGGGTGAGTTTTTTTTTTTCTTTCTCTTTTAAAATGTAAGATGAAATAAGATCTTGGAGGTATTTTTTGTAATATTGAAAGTTGGGTTTTGTTGTAATTAGGTGAACCCTCGAGGGTACTTTTTGTAATTAACCCAGATTTTTATCTTAAGGAACACACCTAAATGTATCATCGAATCTATTCAAAGGTAAGCAAGTCGAAATGTAGCATTTGAATAATCGAACTCCACCATCTAAAGGCACGTTATCMTCAAAACAAGGATATGCTCCAACAAGACACGAGCATTGCGGGCATAAGAATTCGTTCCACCGAATATCCTTTGAGAGCCCCGAAGACCTAACCATGAAACCGTTACCAAGATAACCATCGAGAAACACTTTCTGATTTTCAAGAAGCTCAACATTGACTTCATTCATCTGCACCTTCGAAGAGGTTTCCGAACAACAAAATCCACTATCACACTTTTCACTCTTTTCTTCAGTCTGCAATGCATGAAGGGCGCACGATAAACTATCATCGTCAGCCAATTTCTTTGGAGTTCCATTTTCTGAGTTGGCGGTAATTTTTTTACTGGGTGGATTTATTATATCAGGCTCGGAGTTTTGCATGTTGGTGAATTTACATCCCAGAATATCATTATTGCATAAAAGAACAGATGTTGTGTTCAAGAGGCATACACCTGGAGTGCAAGTATAAGATTTTGCGTATTCTGCAACCAGCTTCTCACTTACCCCTCCGAACGAGCAACAACAATTCCCAAACCAATTGTCGGCAACATCTCGCCAGTTAACAGATGCCATTTCCTTGAAACATCTGTAAAATAATGTGGAACATAGGGTGGTTATACTTATATTGTCCTAAGCATGAAATTTTATTACTAGAAAGAAAGAGTATAAGCATGTACAAGCACTGTAAAAATGTATATATCCAACAGAAACTCTATTTTTTTTAGTATGCTCGCATTCAACAGAAGGTATGGGAAAATAAGCTTCATGTGCCTGAAAGTAACAATTAATCAAAATCCAATCACATACACATAATGACCAAAAAAATAAAATAATGACTGAATAAACATCAAAAAGATATATCAAAGGCCTACCTGAGACCCTTTGTCAACTTATTTGAGCAATTTCTGCAGTAAAAGTGGACCTCCTCCATACAAGATAACTGCTTTATATCTGAAATTCAAAACAATCTCAAAAATATAAAAATGAATATTTATACATAAATAAACAAACAAAACAAAAGGATAAAAATCATAAATTAACAGACTATACTTGAACATTGTCTAAACTAAAAACAGATACCAAATTCAGATAAAACATTTCCAGGCCAACCTATAGCACAACCCGAGCAAAACATAATTTAAATAGCACATAAAAAACAGTTTCGCAAATGAAATAATCAGAGTTTTTCCTTCTAAAAAGCTTAGGTTATGAGAATTACATTCCCAACAAGAAATAACAAAAACAATTTCACTTACCAGAATCCAATGAAAGCGGACGAAGCTCATCCACATTTCCCTCAAGACAGTGAATCGAATAAAAATCTGAAACCAGAGGATGGTCTACAGGAAGCAACAAAACAAGTTTGACCTCAATGTGGTCATCGAACACTTTCAAATGGATCGGAGAATCCGCGTCAACCAAGACCCGAGGGACGGGGACCCTAACCAAGGTCTCTACTAGGGATTCTCTTTCCAAAAACGACACCGTAAGAAGAGATTGTTGGGGGAGAAGGCTTAGTTTCAGGTCTCCGCACTGAGTTGAGGGATTAGTGTTCGGGTTGAGTAGGAGTAAGCGGAGTATTGAGGTATGCGATTGGGCTTCCCATGTGAACCACCACCAGCTGAGGCTTTCCGCTGCGGCGACGGCGCCCGGAGGTTTATTGGTTGCTGTTGGCGGGTGGGCGAAATTCCTTAGGGAGAGATTTTGAAAGAGTTCCCCCTCAGTTTCGTCATTAATCCGAAAGGGGGCGCCGTAGACATTGGCGAAGTCGGGGGCGAAGTTGGGGTAAATAGAATCATCATCGTCACCGAATTGGTAGGCCATAGGAACGTATGAACGAATAGGCAAGGAGAATACGAGAATCGAGTATAAGGAAATGAGAGGAATGAATGAAAAGCAAAAACGAGGGGGTTTTAATCAAAACGGTTCATTGGGGCATTTTATTGAACACATGGTGGGCAGGATTTTCACTAAGGAATTTTTAGAAAATTGGAACAAGATTCTACACAAAAACCAACCAATTCACAAATACGAACGTCAAGGATTGAGTTTCAAGCGAATTACCTCAATGAATGGCTCGAAATCGAGATTGGAACCGAAATGTGACTCCCACCCCTTTTTTCGAAATTGGAAGCAATTGAGGAAAACAAGGAAGAATTGGTGAGATTTCCGAATCTAGGTGAAGTTGGGATGAAGATTACCAGAAAAAGAAAAGAAGTTGAGTCGATCGACTAGCCCCTTTGAAATTTCCATGCCTCCCTCCTTTTTTTCCAGTAATGCACAGGTACACACTAAGGGATCTTAACTAAGAAAGAATGGAAACTACAAAGAGTTAACTCAGGTACTTTATGATTTATGAAGTATAAAAATGGGGAACGATAATAACAACACAGATAATACTAATTCATACCATGTAATACACCTTTCTTAGTTGTTATTTTTCAGTAGTAATAACCTAACATAATTCATGTTAGTTAAGGTTAAAACTTTGAGGAATTTCAAACTTTCTCCATCTTAACAAGAAATAACATATTAATAAATCTATTTGAACGAAGAGGAGATTCAAGAAACATTTGGGCCTGAATAAGGGGAAAAAAAGAAAACACCCATCAGATTCAAGAAACATATGGCCTGAAATCGCAAACTTTTCTGGCCACTGGAAAACTAATTAGAAAGTCAGAATTGGTCCAATACTTTTAATGAGAGGGCTCAAATAATTGTAAACGGTATTATAAACTGAAGTGTTAACATGATAAATTGAAGTGTTAGCTATTAGGGGAAAAAAGAAACTTAAATTTATTTCAGGTAATTATTTGCTGATTTAAAATAAATTTTAGCCTAACACTTGAAGAATATTCAGTTTCAGTTAAGAATCACTAATATCATCATCGATGACTTGTACATAACAGTTACAACTAATCAGATGAAAAATAGGATAAAATCAAACATTTTATTTTGTTGAGATCACTAGCGTTTTTCTCTTGTAAACAGAGTAAAATGAAACAAAATTATGCTAAACATCGTTAAGAGAAAATCACAATAACAATTAGCTACTTTTTTCATACAAAATTACAACTCTTTAAAGAATATTACATTATTGTGTCCTAGTTGAACGACATAATTAAAGATTGAGTTCACATGGGAAATTTCAATCATCATAACACATGGGATTAGAAAAATCACAATCACAGAACATGGATTAGCAAAAAAAGAACACATATATCTTAGAATTTAAATTTAAAAAAAAAAAAAAAAAACAGAATCACTTCCTAAAGCTATGTACATCAGTATACACATAAAAACCCATAAATCTGAACTGTAAGAACATGGATTAGCAAAACAAACAAAAAAAGTTATCATTGCTTATGGTTTGAGGAATAACATATTAATCACATATCTCATGATTTCAAGTAAATATAAAATTCAATTACCCCTTAGCCCAAATCTCTTCTTCAAGCAGTCATTCAGATAAACTTATATCCATATAAATAAAACAAAAAATAATCAGTGAAATGTACGAGCTAGATATTCAAAGAAGCACATTTTTTCTAAACGAGCAACAACTTACAGTACCATCACCCCTAACATGGAAATTCTTTCTTAATTTCTGTTCCTTGCAAGTAAACCTTTCATGTTAATATGAAAATAATTTTTACATTGATATGCATCATCTTGATTTCTAATTATAATGTAAGGTAAATAAAAATTTCCACCTGTGATTAGTAAATAAATGCATTTACTCTATCCTCAGTGAAGTCATTGTGCATCTAAAACAACACCAAGAAAAAACTCAAAGGTAAAATTAAAAAACAAGGAAAAAAAAAAAGTTAACTTCGGTAGTAGGGAAACATATATAAGAATTAAATGAACAATATATTACTATATTATGTGTAATATGGAAATTTAAATATTAAAAAAAATGAAGTTAGGATAATTTACTCAAAGCTTAGTAGGAATTAAAGCAGATATTGGTGGTGGAGCGAAATACCTGAGCATAGATGTTTTAGAGCAGCGGACTGCGAGGGAGACGAGATAAAGAAATTAGGGTTTCCAATGCTTCTCCAAGCTCAACGAGATGTGCCACCCTTGGGATGCTTTGCTCCTAACCCCACGAGGTTTCGAGGTGGAGCTTAACCTGAGTTGTGAGCGGATAATTCGAGAATCGGTAGATGACTTTATTTTATTTTTTACTTTTTCTCGCTCTACTGGTTTAATGGGTTATTTACAATTTTGAATGGGTTTTAAGATTATTTAGGGGAGAGGAGGAGAATGGGATCTGATTGCGGGGTGGTGGCGAGCGGTCGTTTAGGGTGGTCTTTGAGAATTTGAGATTTGGGGGGCCAAGCAGTAGCAAGCAGGCCCTTATGGGGCGGTTCAATTGGATAACCGCCACCCGGTCAAAATACTTCGAGGCGGTTCTTTACCATACTGTTGCGAGATCAAAAAATTTTGAGGCGGGTTCAAGGAACCCCCTCATAGTTATTATTAGAGACGGTTGATTATTAACAACCACCACCCGATTATTATTATTTTTTTTTTTATATGAGGTGGTTTAGATATCTCAACTGCCATATTTGCATATTTCGAGGTGGGCCTAATTTAAACCGCCTTGTATGCGAGTCCTCTAATTTGATTTGGTACACTAGTGAATCAATTAGAATCAATGTTCAAAATATGAGCTCGAAAGGAACGAATTAGAAACATTCCATATGCTTCATTTGTTGGAAGCCTTATGTATGCTCATGTATGTACCACAAAAGATGTTGCATTTGGCGTTAGAATGTTAGAAAGATATTAGAGAAATCAAGGTATTGAACACTGGAGAGCTGGAAAGAAGGTATTGAAATATCTTTCAAAGGATAAAATATTACATGCTCGTGTGTAGGCGAATAAATATTTTGGAGGTGATTGGTTATTGCGTCTCAGGTTTTGTGGGTTGTGTTGATTCATAAAAGTGAACATATGGATACTTTATTATGGTTGCTAGTAGAGGTTTTTTCTAGAGTACAAAGCGACTTTGACTTCTACTTTTACCATGAAGCCGAGTTCGTATCGTATTTTGAAACTTCTAATCATGGTGTTTGGTTGAAGAGTTTCATATATGGTCTTAGAATTGTGGATTATATATCTAAGACATTGTGAATGTATATGTGATGATTCAGTTACAGTATTTATGGTCAAGGAGAATTAAAGTGGTAGTCGATGTATGCACATCGACATCAAGTACTTAGCCGTAAGGTTGCATGTTAAAGATTAGAAAGTGGTCATTGAGAGCAGTAGTACTAAATTAATGATTGTTGGTCATTTAACTAAAGACATGCCACCAAAGAAATTTAAGGAACATGTAGTACGAATAGGACTTGGTTCTTTAATGTTACTTTTAGTAGTATGTACATTTATAATAGCTATTGAAACTCTCATTTAGTTGATAATTTCCCTTTTGATTTGTGCACTATTTTTTCTTGGAAATTATCATTAAAGTTTGTACCTAGGATAAATATTGTATTTATTCATTAATCTTTTTAAATACATAAAAGATTTGAGAAATTTAATACACTGTAATAGATAGTGGATATTACTCGCTTATTGATGGCATTTCGAAATGCTTATAAGGGGCACTTATTGACCCCCACTAATCCGATTGATACTTAAAATCAAATCAATACGGGTGTCTGTTCAAACCGTCACTTAAAAAGATAAGCGAGTGACGATTATTAGTATTGAAGCATCACTAATAATGACGCAATTCAGCGTTGAACTGTCACCAATGAGAATACCGAGTGATGCTTATTAGTTGGGAGCGCCACTTATATTAATATCGGGTGACGCTTATTAGATTTGAAGCATCACTTAAAAGTAAACCAGATGACACTTATTAGTTGGCCGGTCTCACTTGATAAAATCAAACCGGGTAGCGATTAGTTGGGATGTACAATTCTTGGGAATAAATTTATATTAATTTGGTTGCTATTAGGAAAAAAGACAATTCCTCCTCATCTAAAAATATGTACAAAAGTGAAATTTAGAAAGTCCTCTCTTCAGACTAGTAAGGTATAAGCCACATACTTTTATTTTATATTATTTTTTAGTTTTAATAATTTTTTATCCAACGAAAAAATTTTAATTGTAAGAAAAAAGTGACAGGTTTTTAAAATACAAATAAATATATTGAACTTGCATTAGTTCGATTATGAAACTTCAGTTTGTGTATATTAAAAGCTTTTTTAACACTAGTAAGGTGATCATGTAACTAATTTCATTACGAAATTGTAAATTTTTTAATAAAGTTTAATTTGAGTAACATAATAATAAGGATATTGTGCCGTGAATCGAAAAACTAGGTCAAAGAATTTAATTGAGATTATTGTAAAATATATCTAACACATAGTTTTTATTAAAAGTTAAAATATAAATAAACAAAAATACATATCACTGAGTACAAATGTGTTAATGTGCTTAATTCTAAATTCACATGAATATAATTCGGTTGAAAATATGTTATCTTTTGATAAATTCTGCAAAATCACACGTAAAAGGAATAATGAGTTTTACAAAGAAAATATTTATTTGAAGTGAAATGTGTGCAAATCTCACGTAACACGAGGTGAGCAGAGAATTCATTCTGTACACAAATTTTTCTAAATTAGAGTTGAAAAATTATTTGTGATTGTTTTAAATATGTTTTTTGAAAATTTCTAATTTGTATTTTTTTTTAAATCCCGTGAAATGTTATGAAAAATGTTCTAAGTCCAAGATAATACTGCTCCATAATAATAATAATTATTATTATTAATTATATTTTAATAATATTATTATTAGATAGAAATTATCAACTTTAATTGACGAGCTCAATGAACACATATTAGATTGAGATAATATATATTTGGTATCTATTATCCACAAAGCAGTCCATTGTAATCAAGATTGTGCCATATGTACGGGATCAAGATGTCATATATCCTGATACCCTAATTRTACAATACCGCCATAAATACTGCACACAAAGGAATTAAGACTATATATATAGAAAAAGAGAGAGAGCGCACTCAAAAAGATTCAAGAGAGGAAGAGAGATGATGATTCGCTGGACGAGAGGCGAAGCACTAGGGAAAGGTGGTTTTGGGTTTGTATCCATCGCCAAAACCCACCAATCAGAAAGTAGTCTAATCCCGCCACTGATTGCCGTCAAATCGGCCAAGTTTTCAGAGTCCGAATCACTGTTGAAGGAGAAGGAGTTGCTCGATAAGTTCAAGGGATGTCCATCCATTCTTGGCTGCCTGGGGGATGACATCACCACCGAAAACGGCGAGAAACTGTACAACATATTGCTCGAGTACGCGTCCGGAGGGTGTTTGGCCGATCGCATAGTCCCGAAGAAAGGGATGCCGGAGATGATCGTGAGCCGTTGCACGAAATCCATTCTGACGGCCCTCGTTCACATCCACAAGCTCGGCTACATTCATTGCGATGTGAAGCCGCACAACGTGCTTCTCAGCGAACGAGGAGATGCCAAGCTCGCAGATTTTGGGAGTTGCGTATCCATTGATGACGGCAAGTCGTGTGATTTCAGGGGCACGGTTGTTTACGCTGCGCCGGAGTCCATAGCCCGACAAAAGTTTGTGCCCGAGTCCGATATTTGGGCCTTGGGTTGCTCTGTTCTCCAGATGTTGACGGGCAAATCCCCGTGGGTTTTCGATAAAAGGACAGAGGTCAAGGATGCTTTGTTCAGGATTGGCTGTAGCGGCGATATACCCGAGATCCCCACCAACAATAAGATTTCGAAAGAGGCTAAGGATTTTCTAAGGAAGTGTCTGGTTAAGGATCCAACTGCCAGGTGGAAAGCTGATATGCTTATTGATCACCCTTTTGTCCAGAAGGCAGATCATCATCATCTAACAGCCGGGTCGGGTTCGGATTGCAGCACTCAACGTCACGTGTCGTCAAGATTGTCTCACCTTGGGATTCATTCTATTGTTCCTCATTGTTTCCACGTTCCTAAAGTTCAGGCCTGTTGAGTATTATTTGATTCATTCATGGCCGTGACGATATGTACACAATATTGTAATATACAAAATGTATTTTTGCAATTGTTTATAGTTTTTTCCTTGGCAGTAGTTAAATATTGCATCTACTAGTTTAATACCCGTGTAATAATTACAAATTTTTATGTAAAATGAGAAATTCAAATGATGTATTCTCAACTCTTGCCTTCTACATGTCTAATTTATTTATTTTCATTCTTAGATTCAATTCATTAATAATTTATTTACATACTTATAAAAATTCAAAAGAAGTCACATTCTAAACACGTGCCTAATCTCTACTTATGAATTATTATTACGTTATTTTGTATTTTAATGTTTAGATTAAATTCGTTAATAATATTACTTACATACTTTGAAAACATAAACGAATGTCATACTCTCAACTCGTGTCGCATTGTATCGATATCTAATCAATATTTAAAATAACGGGAAAATCCTCATAAATTGAGTTTGAAAAAATGTAAAATATACAACATCCGCGTGTTACATGTGAATATGTGTTATAAAATATTAAATTTATAAGACACTGTTAATTCTATTGAAAATATGCCGTGCATCTAACTTGTAGTATATGTATATTATTTTAATTTTTTTTCTGCGTAAGATATTAACTTATTCGTACAAATATATAATATATATGTATCAATGAATTATATTTGAATTAGATAAAAAGATTTAGAATATAAATGTAAAATATACAACACCGCGTGTTATATGTGATATACAATATTAAATTTATAAGACACTGATAATTCTATTGAAAAAATATCGTGCATCTAACTTGTAGTATATGTAATATTATTGTAATTTCTTTTTTTTTCTGCGTAAGATACTAATTTGTTCGTGCAGATATATAATATATATGTATCAATGCATTATATTTGAATTAAATAAAAAGATTAAGAATATATTTAATATTTATTTTTCTAGGCATAATCATTTATTATTAGTATTAGTATTAGTATTATGTTATCTTTTTTGTTTCACTTTTGTTTGGTGTAACAATAGTTTTTCATATATATTTTTAATATTATTTTCAATTTATTATATTTGGATTAGATAAAAAAATATTAAGTTTATATTTTTATATTTATTTCCCTTTTGTAATAACTTTATATAATTCATATTTTTCCTATATAAATATTTAGAATTATAATAAAATTATTTCAACTTTTATTGTAAATAAAAATTAATTCAACTTATATATGCTTTTTCTAATTAGATATAATTTTTTTTTATATTTATATTAGAAGAATAAAAGTAAGTTATTGAATTGGACAAAATATGTTAAAGAAAGTATTATAGTAGATAAGATGTAATAAAAGAAGATTATTGAATTAGACAAAATATAATATTAAGAAAATATTAAAGTAGGTAAATATATACAAAGGAAAAATGCTAAATTAGGTTAATATTAGCCTCGGATGACACCGAAACACCAAAATTTTTTTCAAAACTAACGAAGCATGGGAAACAAACATATAGGATAGGAAGATTTTACATTAATATATAGGAGAGATATCTTAATTAATTTAGAGACTGCATCGCTATACATGAGCGTGCGAAAGCTGATCGAAGGGATTATTAATTATTCGGAAAGTGTCTTATGTTGCTCTCATTGCATATAATCTGAGAATAGAATCACTTTTGGAATAATCTATCATTGATCGTTTGTTTTATTAGGTTAAACACTATTTTTTGGAAGACACTAAATCCTCGAAGGAGAAATTGGCCGGAGAAATTCAAAAATAAAAAGTTTAAGAAGAGCCGGAAAAAAAAAAAACGCTAGACAACAAACATGAACATAAGCTCGTCACGTTGATGCTAGAATTTTTTTATTGGCCTCACATATTATTATATTGTCTTTTGTATGTTGTCCGTCTATGAAGCACGGATATTTATATGAGGATGCCGTACCCGCCCCGAATACTTACCAGATACGACACTTCTGCGGACACGTATCAATACTTACCCATAAAGTGTTATTGTTTTAAAGAAAATCTTAACCGTTTCAACTCCTGGATTTAATGAATAAAACATAATAAGAATTTTAATTTATCCTAATATGAAACCACAAATTGTGAAAGATAGTACAAATGTTTATAGATTTTAGGAAAAAAATGAAATATTTTTTTATTGTATAAATAATTTACTTGTTTAATGTATTTTTTAAACTTATCACATTTGAAATTTAAAATTTATGAAATTTTAATTTTTTGTTAATACAACTATATTTCAATATATATATATATACTAGTACAATACGGTAAAATTAAATAAATAATATATATTTACATCAAAATTAAAAAAATAAATCAGTTTCAAAAAAAATTAAAAAAATATGGCGGGACGCTTCTGGCAAAAGCGTCCCGTTTTTTTCATTTTCGCCCCAAAAACTTTTGGGGACGAAAAAAAGGTCCGGGACATTTTTCCCAGAAGCGTCCCGAAGGTG
>BMAC01000895.1:204159-226195 GCA_014905375.1 Phtheirospermum japonicum | reverse complement strand
CGGGACGCTTTTCCCAGAAGCGTCCCGCCACAATTTTTTAATTTTTTTTGAAACTGATTTATTTGTTTAATTTTGATTTAAATATATATTATTTATTTAATTTTACCGTACAATACCCGTGTGTAACACGGGTATATATATAAAAAACAATACATGCACATATATATATACATTACATTATTAAATATTTAAATATTACATAATTTTTATAAGAAAACATATATGAAAATAAATTAAAACATATTAATTAATTTACATGGCAAAAAATTTCCTTATAAACTACATTATTAAATTTATTTACATATCTAATGTCTTTGTCAGAACATAGTCCTTTTACGCCTTTTACGCTTTTGCCACATAAAATAGTCCATGACTAACAAGTGATAAACTCATCATTATTCCGAGCTCCCGAAATTAGATATGATGTATGAATTTTTTTTAATTGGCCTCAATTTATCATACTGCATATAGAAAAAAATGTACATACTGTAATTTATTGTTACACACAAAAAAACAGCTTTAAATTATTATTATTAACAATACTAAAAAGTAAAACTTACATTCTCTTCTAACAGAACTACTCCCATAGTCCATATTTCGCCTGGATTGTAATGAGAATATGTATTCCACACACGCTTGGAATGAACATGTAACTTCCATGTTTCTCTTTGGGGGTAATATTACTGATGAAATCAATGCAGTTTGAATTTCAAATGACTGAGAGTAAGTAGAAAATAAAAATGGGAATTCAGTTTAAAATATCACCAAGCCTTACATCGAGGACGACAATTGAACGACACTCCGTCCTACAGTGATTAGCAATTGACGAAACAGATCCCCAGAAATTCCAAACATTCAAACCGACAATTTTACTCGAGGAGTGATTGAAACAATGACGAAAAGCGAAATCATGAAGAAGAAAAAAATACTCAAACCATAAAACTTTAGTGCACTTTGAAATATCCAAAAATGTCTATGCACTAAGCTGGGATTGCCCCGAGATCACCAGCCAATATATTGCATCATCAAAGGATAGTAGTGTGAATAATAAATAACAAAACAAAACAAATGAAACTATTTGTTTTTTTTTTTTTCCTTTTTCTAAATTCAAAATAGATCATAAAACCAAAGAAATAAAGAGGTGGAGAGTGAAGAATCTCAGTTAGGATCAACTGTAAAAAGGATAAACAAACAAAGGAGTGAGCTCCTATTGGGTTTAAAGTACCACTCAACTAATTCTGAAAACCAGCCCCATTTGGATGTTAGAGCACAATAGAAATAAATAAACACAAAAACATATGCAATCAACACGACATTGACGACAAGATGCAGAACCACTAGAGAACAAATAAACTGATGACTGAAAATCATCTAATAAGAGAATGAGGAAATAACCTTTCTAATGAATAAAGAAAGGCAAAAATGCCACGTAAAATCAATTAAATGAAAACATATATAGATCTCAATTGTATAGAACAATCCTCAAAATTTGTGAGGCTTGGAAATGAAGAGTATAGCAGCTCTACTGATTTTACAAAAGTTGTAAACATATAAATCCAGAGTGTTTCAGGAATTAAAGTTTGCAGGAGTTCGTAAATGGCTCAAAAAAGTCAGCCATATGTAGTAGATGATTAAAATATTTCAAACAATTCTTCACCTAAGCAATAAATACAGAAAAAAAAAAAAAAGAATAACAAATTCATGAAACTATTAAATCAAATATCCTGCATCAACCAGGGATGGAAAATAACATAAAATAAATATAAAGTGAATACACACACATTGGGAGTGTCATGAAAGTGCAAAAGCCGTCACCCAGGCTAAAACTAAAAAAATAATAATTAAGAAAAACGATAAATTCAACAGCTTAAGAATTAAATAAAAATAGCAAAAATTCAGTGCAGTCTCTCAGAAAATATAAACAACCACAAATTATAAAGAGAAAGCAACAGAGAGAAGGCAAAAAAAGGTATCTTTTTCTTTCTTAATACCAAACCTTCAAAACGACGTAGTTACCCTTCCCCTGTTCCCCACCACACCACCAAAAACTTCCTAAAACCCCACCATTCATGCCCCAACAACTTTTGAACGGTTTGAATAAGAATCCAGAAAACAAAACTAAAAAAAAAAAAGAAAAAATAATAGGACAAAAGAGTTATGGTACCTTTTACTGATCTTCTCTCAAAAATCGAACAAAACCCTTTTCAAGGATATTCTTAATTGCCAAATGAAATCAATACATGCAACCAAAATAATACCGAATGGATAGCAGATTTTACCGATTAAAATAAACAAATGCATCAGATAATTAACAATCCAGTTAACAAAAATCAGAAACAAAATCGAAAAAAAGGGGGATACCTTTTAAGGACCGGAATTCGCTTCAACAAAATCTGCGATAATTTGAAAAGCAAACTATCAAAAAAAAAAATTATTAGTCCCATCATAAACAGGCTAAGATGGGAAAACGGACTATAAAATCAAAAAACCAATTAGAATTGATAGTAAAACAAATCGATCTTCACAATTAATAATTTAGAAACTGAAACCGAAATTGCAAAAATCTAACGGAAAGATTTTGAACCTGCAAAAGATGGCATTTTTATTTTCTGTTTTCTCATATATCCCCAAAAGAAAAGGGCCCAAATTCATAAAACCCTAAATTTATGAATTTCAATTCAAAGATGGAGAAGCAAAGAGTCTATGAAAACCAGCAAGGAATAAACAAGAATCAATCAATTCTGCGAACCCAATAAATGGATTTTCAAAGAAAGGCTTTTTAATTCGAGCAAAAGACAAGATTATTGAAAACCCTCAAACGAAATATCAAGAAAAGCTTCGAAGAGTATATAGATCAAAGACCAAAATATTCGAGTATTTGAACTGTTTCAAGAATGCTACAAGAAAAGTGAGCAACAGAGAGGCACAAATACAAATAAATATGGAAAAGCCATTACTAAGGCAAAAAACAATCATACACATAAAAAGTTTCAACCATCACTGGTAGTGCTGTAATGAGAAAATAAAGATTATGATATATCAAAAACAAAGAAATTCTCTTAGTAAAACTGGTTAACAATAAAAAGTAAAGTGCAACACTGAGCCAAAAAAAAAACTACCCGAGGCATGAATTTGTAAGTAGATGGAAAGAGATCGATGGAATTATTTAATATATATTACGTTATACAAAAGCATACAGCGAAATAAATGCCACTTTCACTGCATTTCTACCAATCAAAGAATCAGTCCCATTTATACCATACTCGATAACTCCACAAACTACCATTAAACCCTTGCATTCTGCCACAAACGCAAACACAATCAGAAATGGGTTTATAGAACAATTAAGAAAAATTTTCCCCCATTTTCTGTTTTAAAACAGAAACATAAGTGTCACTTAAATTTTCGCAATATATTGCTTTCTGTGTTTACCTCTCCAAGTTTATCACAAAATTTTGTTTCTGAAAATAATGGTGGTCCAAAATCTTCTAGTGTGCATGCTTTCACCACAATTTTGTACCGCGAAAAAGATAATAATAATAATAATAAATAATAATAATAATCTCACCCCCTCAACCATTTTCAATTTATGATAAAAAAAAAAACTTTGCAATTTTTTTTAAAGTTAAGGTATAATAAGTAAGATATTAAAGTGAGGAGGGGAATGTAATATTCAAAACTGTCAGCCTAAATTTGGTCGTCGTTTTCTTTCTCTCTGTTTCGTCATTTAATCTGGTCGTAGTGTTTGCATTTATTTTATTCAAACAGATATTTGTTTTCTATTTACAAGTCAATATTTGATAAATACTTAATAATAAACATTATAAAATATCTTTCAAATCGTATTTATTAAAAAAAAACGAACCTGGAACTTATTAAAAGCGACTCGACGCTCAATTTTCTGAACCAAGATATCTTCTTCTCTTTGTGACATGTCCCAAACATTGCCATCCGGAGTTTTTGCTATTGTTTCCCAGCCATCGGGTTTACCAAACCTTACATGAATCTGGGTCCAAGTACGGGCCTCAGGCCACAGTCGAGGTTCTAGACACCAACTCAGATGTAAGATCAAAACTCAATCCATTAATTTCCAAATGGTTGACTTACATTACCAAGCAAAACAATAAAAGCAGGCATTTCCTGTGCTCGGCTAGGATGAGACTCCCACCCATATACCAACTATATAATTAAATGGAATGAGCCTTCACAACCTCCCAATTCCATAATTTGAATTCCTCATCCCAGCTTCAGCTTCAGACCATGACAAAACTGACATACATTCTTCAACTCATACAAGAATTTAAATTAGACGTACATTCTTCAACTCACAAGAATTTGAAAGTTATTGTACAAAATATCATGTTAATACCAAGGCCAATGAAATGAACTGACATAAAATGAAATAATCTCTTAACATAAACCACCTGGAAATAAAAAAATTTCTGGCCTTTTGATCAAAACATTATCTCCCCCTCCATCAATAATAAAAGAGACAGTATAGCCTTAAAAAAAAGTGCATTATTGTTACCCTCATCCATTCTCTTTTCCTTTTAGTCTAGCTAACATACATTACCTAATGAACAAAACCTACCATATGCTATAGTTTCATACTTCATGCTACTAAATTTCTAAACAAAGTGCAGAGGACGTGCCAAGAATGTGTTGGTATTAGATTTGGGGAAATTTTACTAATTATATTATTAAAAAAGCAGAATTTAAATCATCCTAAAATTCACAGCAGAGCGCAAACAAATGAGTCTGAATCTCCCTTAGCAAAAACAAATGAGTCTGAATCTCCCTCTATTTGATTATGTAGAAGCGGCGCGAGTGATCAATGAGTTCCCTTTTCTATTAGACAAGGGAAGGCAAGTCAAATCAACACAAGAAATTCAATGCAAATACCTGTCAAATTAGGAACTTACTAATTTTATTGAACAGTAGAAGCTTGGTGATGATGGCCTGATTCTAAAATCTCCAAGAATGAGCAAATTATAATTTAACTGCTCTCAATCTCATTCACTCACAGGCCTCACGTGTATTAACAAATCATCAAATAATACACAATTCACACACACGGCCATAAAGATAATTATGTTTTTTTGGCAAATTATTTTAAAAAACACAATCCATAAACATGAAAAATATAAAATAAATTGCAGAAAACCCTAAAAAATAATTTTCATAATCAAAATCCAAATTAAATTTTAAAAATTGAATATGAAACTTTTGAGGTTAACCAAGTTTTTTCTCAATATGTGGCAGTTTGGGAGATGGGAAAGAAAATCACGGAAGCAAAAGAAAAATAAAAGCAGAAGACACAGATGTGAGAGAAAAATAGGCAGAGAGGGCTGTACAGAATTCCAAGCGTACTCTTAAATAGTAAAATAGGGAGGATATCTAAAGTGGCGTATCCTTAAAATTTCAACCCATGACGTATTGATATACCCATATCGTATCGTACCAATATCTCATACCCGTATCAGTGCTTCATAGTTGTCCGTTTAACGAGTAATATCGTTTAAGAATTTATTAAAAAAGTGACCTACTTAATTAGTTACATATTGGACTATGACACCTAATATTTTGTTGGGCTTAATCTATAGACACCGTGATATCTTGTTTTAGGAAAAAAAAAATTAAAAAATACTCTTGATTTGGGATGTTACGACAATTTTATTTACCACGGACTTTTACTTGCTCCCGGTTATTCTTTTTTAACACTAAGTATCAAATTTATTCAATTGTTACGTCTTTCTACTTCCATCTTCTTTTTTTTTTCCTTCTTATTTTTTCTTGAGATTTCAGTTGCTGATAACACCACTATCACCCAATCAAATTTAATGGCGGCGTAGATAAAGAGCTTTTGACGGCCATCGGGGATGCGATTCAGCCACAACCATTGCCTTTTGTCGTCCAATCAGATTTGACGATATCGATGATTCAATTTTAATCAACGACACAGAGGTCCATTCGTGTATGATAGCCACCCTGTCCACAACACGGTGGTCGCCATCAAGGAGTTCGCCACACAACAAAAAAAAAGCAGTTTTTCGAGGGTTTTTTCTCTCGGTTTTGAGGTAAAATCCCTCGATTTTGAGCGAAACCGAGGAAAAAACCAAGGGAATTATTCCCTCGGAAAAGCCCTCATTGGTAAATTTTTCCGAGGGGCAGCTTCTCTCGGAAAATTTAACCGAGAAAAAAACCGAGGGTCTCAACCCTCGAAAAAATCTCCCGTACAACCCTCGGAAAAAACCGAGGGAAAACCGCCTTCGGAATTTTCGAGGGTATGTACCCCTCGGTTTTCCGAGGGGCACTTGTCCATCGGAAAACCGAGGGGAACATTCCCTCAGAAAACCGAGGGCCATTTATTCCCTCGGTTTTCCGAGGGGGTAAGTTCCCTCAAAAAATCGAGGGCAAATTATTCCCTCGGTTTTTTGATTTTCCGAGGGAATTTCCTCTCGGTTTTTTATTTATTTTTTTAAATGACTTTTAAATTTTAATTTTAATTCATGTTCAATTATTAAAATTCCCCAAAAATTTGACAAAAAATCATTAATGAAAAGACAAATAAATAAACCAATTATTATAAAAATATTTGAAATTTTAGAATTATTACATGCGTTCGACACAGTAACAAAGTTTATATAAAAATCGAACTGTCCTATGGAATGGGAGGGGTCTACTGCTGGAAATGAGCATACAGGTCAGCCATCCGGGCATTCATATGCTCTTAAAATGCCACCTGCTGCCGGCGCTGCTCCTCACGCTCCACCTCACGTCGTCGCTCAGATGTCTCCTGCTGCCGGCGCTGCTCCTCAAGCTGCTCTGCACGCGTCGCTCAGACTCGGCGTATTTCTACTGGATCACCTCAAGCTCCACCCTCTGCGCCTCCTGAGCTCGTCTGGTGACTTCCAACTCCTCCCTCTGAGCTTGGAGTTGCACCTCGAGCTCTCTGATGTGGGTCCTATCAGCTTGGGAGGAGGTGGAAGAAGAGCGGCCTGTGAAAAAACCCTTCGCAGCAGCCACCACCTTCCCATACGAGCCGATGCCGTAATGCCGTCCCTTGCTCGACCCGACGATGTCGAAGAAAACCCGGTCAGGGTCAACCTCGCTACTCGCATCCTGGGAAGACGCACGTTCCTTTTCCTTCTCTAGCTGTCGCTCGTACTCCTCCTGAAATACAACTCGTTATTAAAATTCTACATTAAAACCAAAGAATAAGTTAAAAATAAGAAAGAGACTCACATTAATATTACTAGATCTCGTATCGATCCACGCGCTGTCTTCTTTTGGTGCGTACGTACAAAAAGATCGTACACCTTTAGCCAGCTCACCCCGTCTCCCGCTCTCTGTATCCAAATAGAATTTTCAAATAATTAACATTAAAATTAAACAAATAAATTTTATATTATTATATTCTAAAATTATACGATATCTCAAAGCATAATCCATTAGATTACTCAGACTATCGCGCGCCCGCCCCCCCCCCCCCCCCGTGTGCTTCGACACCCGACCCAGCAGGCTCGCTCCTACTGTTCTGGCTGCACAACTCGGATTTGGCCTTGTTCTCGGGCTTATCCCACTCAACCTTCCAAACCCTAGTTGAGATGCATGATATATAAAATGGTATAAATAATATGTTATAAATAAAAAATTCTAATTTAATAAGAAAACATATAAAAGAATCGTTTACCTATAGACCTCCTCGATAACGCATCCCAGCCCCTCTGACCACCATGGGCGGCAATATACTGCTTATACTCGTTCAGCTGCCTCCCGTACTTCTCGCCGATCATTCGAAAAAATACATCATGTATCCGTTGATCACTATACTCCTTCGGCTCCCAATAACAAATCTCCTGCAAAATAAAATAATAATTACAATTCAATTGATACATATGATTGTGTAGTTACGGTAAATATTAACAAATTTGGACATAAAATAATAATTACCTTAAACATCTCCCACCAGAGCTCCTGAGTCTCCTTAGGGACCGCCTTATAGAACCACCCGGCGGGATGGAGTTCCTTCTCAAAAATCTCCCGGAGTATAGTGGTCACCTTGCCCTGTCTGTTGTGCAGCCTGTATTCAATTGTGTTTTTTTTGTTACGAATATAATTTAATCATAATAATAATTATAGTTTTAAAAATTATTTATTTACTTACTTGTACCCTGCAATAAAAACAAGAACTCTATGCCCCTGTGGTGGGACCAACTGACGTCGTGATGTACCCGCGTCGAACGGTGTCTGTGAAGGTGTATGCGACGTAGGTGTCGGTGTCTACGTCGGTGGCTGATAAGGTGTCTGCGCTGAAGGGTCAGTACCGAGACCCATGTAGTCGGTGTCGAAATCAGCTAAACGATTAGCCGACTCCATATCTGATCGACCCACGCTACAGAAAACTCGACCCATGATAGGATCTATTTTATTTTTTCGGTTTTTCTATTTTTTTTAAATAATTGAAAATTACGAGGGAATGGGTTTCCCTCGGTTTGAAACCGAGGGGAAACCGCATCACTCGGTTTGAAACCGAGGGGAAACAACATCCATCGGATTTAATTCAATTTTCTTTTAAAAAAATAGAAAATGCGTAGTTATCGATCGACGCCCGACCCTCGTGGTTCCGGGACGCCGAGACGACCCCTCCCCGCCTCGGTCGTAAATTCTTGGTTTTTTTTTCTTTTTTTACTAATTTTTCTATTTTTTCGAGTTTTTTTCCATTTTTCATTTAAAATCGTAAGAAAATAGAAAACGCGTACTAAAAGTTCGACGCCCAACCCTCGTGGTTCCACGGCGCCAAGACGCACTCCTCTCCGCCCCGGCCGTAAATTCTTGGGTTTTGTTTTTATTTTTTATTAATTTTTCTATTTTTTTGAGTTTTTTTTTTCATTTTTCATTTAAATCGTGTTTCATTCAAGAATTTGACCACGCCTGAGACTACACCTCACTTGACATGCACCCACAAATACGTCAGAAAAGGACCACCGGAGGTTTTCCAGTGGAAACCTCTCCAATTCTTAAGTTAGACAAGCGTATTGGAGATTCAGTAGGTAGTGAAAGGTAAGCACAAGAATGTCATACCTCTCTCAGCCTTGTGGTTGAGGTATTTATAGCTTTCCCTAGCGGGGACCCCTTCTGGGATCTCGGAAACAAAGGCCGCGAATCTCGGGCCGTTGCGCAACCAATTGTGACAAGTGTTCCCACTTGTCCCCTTCTGGGAGACCAGAGGGCCTGATCTGCCCTAAGTCTGCCCTCTTACGCTTCTCATTGGGAATATATACCAGACCAGGCTTATCCTGGGCTGGGATAATCCCCTCCTTGTCTCAATGTACTCCTCTGGCCTTCTCTGGGAGAATCAGTTCAGGTCTGCTCCAGGGCAGGACTGGTCAGGTCTCCTAGTCCTTTTCCTAGCGATCACGGACCGGGTCTACCCCAATCCAGGTCTACTTATTCAGGTCATATCAACTCCTCCCCCCCGAAATAGTTGGGGTAGATCTGTAAAACTTTAGGGTGTTTTTAAAATCACATACGTCTTTCCAATTTTCCGTATTTATTCAAGTCTGCCTTTTGACTAGGGTTAATCATTGACATTATTGGTGTCGGTCCATATCCCAAGAAAGTTACCACGTTTGCACGTCTTTTCAAGTACCGTAGTACCGATAGGTCGGCGGCGTTTATCCTTCCTAGCAATGGTTGGCGTTCCAACACATCACCTAGGGTACTGTTCATCTGACAGGCATTAAATGCGGGGATCCCATCAAATCCCACCTTTCTCGATTTCCGTTCTTTTGAAATTATCCTATTCTCTTTTATTCCCGCTATTCCCTCTATCTTCTTCACTTTTCAAACTTTCACTTTTTCCTGTTCCTTCAGTCGCTCTCACTTTCTGTATTTTCTCTCAGAGTAGCAGCGTAACTCCTTTCTCTGTTCAGCGTTTTCCGGCCAACTTCTCCACCATGTAGTTCTCTGACCTCAAATTATTTTTCCTATAATGTTAGCGTCATCTTCTTCCTCCGATGATCTTCTCGTCAATTCTTCTCCTTCAACGGCGTCAGCCCCTTCACCCTCACCATCTTCCCATTCGGCGGCCGCCGCTTCCTCATCATCATCTCTTAAATATCCGTCACCTATCCCTGACCACCCTAAAATCACCTACATTCTTAGTGACAAAACCCTCTAGGACTTTCGTTATAAATAAAAATTCCCCAATGAGTTTGATTTACTCAACCCTCCTGCAGGCATCCTGGCATGCCAAGCGCCGGCCAATTGCTTAACTTTTTACGCCGACCAGTTTCAGGCGGGCTTGCGCCTCCCTGTAAATCCTTTAATTTTGGAGATCGCCAGCCTGTATAAAGTTCCTATTTTCCAGTTTACCCCCAACTCTTTCAGGATTATCGTAGGGTACAACCTATCCATGCATTATGCTGGTCTGGACCCTACGGCTCATACTTTTTATCAGCTCTATCAAGCCAAGAGCTCTTATCCTGGTTACTTTTACCTTAGTGCCAGACCTGGAGTCCAATTCTTGCATGGGCTCCCTTCCTCCATCAAGGCTTGGAGGAAGAAGTTCATGTTTGTGCACTGTGATGGGGATTGGGGCTTTGACCCTCAGCCCATTGAGAAACTACCCCTTCAAACACCTTTGACTGTGGAAGACAGGTCTCCCCGGTTGCTAAAAATAATTTCTACCCTCAACAAAAACGCACTTCACATCTCTCAACTCCTCTTACCTTTTGTTTTAGATTTTTTCAATGAGCGAGAAGAGACAGGCCCTCTAACTCGTGAGATTAGTAAAAATCCCTTTTATCTACGACCATCTCTTTCTTTTTTCGCAAATTTCTAATTCTTTTTTCTTCTCTTTTTCAGCAAGTATGATGCAGAGAATGATTGCAGCTCGCCAGCAAGGAGCAGAGGCGGCTCCAGAGCAAAGTCCTCAAGAAACAGGTCCTTTCTCCTCTACGGGGCTGGGCTCCAGCTCTCCCAGGGCGCTTCCGTGCCCTGAAGCAGGACTGACCATCCGCTCCAACTCAGGAGACAGCGATGTCCCACTGGCGAAAAGGCCAAGGGCTACTCGTGGCATGACCACTCTCCATCCACCAGTGCCATCTAGCCCCAACTCCAACCTTTTTATTAACACTTCAGTCTTGAAGTGTTCTGGAGAGGTATCCCTCCAGTTTATGCGAGTACAGTGCCCCACTTCTGATCGGCGTGCCCTGAAGAAGATGTCTGATCGTGAGTTTCTAGAGTCATGGTGCCAAGATGAGGCTTGGGTTGGTTCCCTTTCATTTGCTTTTCATTCCCCTTCTCTATCTTATTTACATTCTAAACCTTTTTGCTGTTAGGCGGCTGTTAAGAAGGCTGTTTTGTGTGCGCGAGCTACTAGTTCTATGATGAAGTCTGATTTGATTAAGGATAATAAGGCACTACAGGAGAAGGAGAATCGTTTTCGAGCTCTGGCCAAGGAGAGTGGGGCCGAGCTGAAAAAGCTTAAGGAGGAGATGGCAGAGATGAAAAATGCTGAGGCGAAGGTGATCGAGATGGCTCGCAGTGAGGCGCGAGACAAGGCTCTGGCAGAGGCTAGGAGCTTAGTTGACGGCGTCTTGGCTAAAGCTCGGGAGGGCTGGGAGACGGAATTCCTGAACTCTGAAAAGGGTTTGAGATTAATCCGGCACACCAGGGAGACAACCCGAAAGGCCTTCCTGTGATCCGAGGAGCTCTACAAATTGCTTGTCCCAGAGGCCCTGGGCTACTATCACTTTGGCCTGGACGCACAGGCCAAATGGGTTTCGGATCAGCCTGGTCTTCCATTTGACAGAAACCTGCCTCTGAAGACACCTCCCGAGACGACCTCTTTCACCTACGCTCCCGAACAAGATCGTCTGCATAAGCTTGGAGCGGTTGAGTTTGCTGAGCATGTGCTAGCCACGCTTTGCATTCCTGAGCTAGAGCAGCCTCAGCCAGATCAGTCCTTTAACTTGGCTCTTCCTGCATCCACTTCCTCCCCCACCTTCGCCGGTCTGGGTGATCTGCCTGGCGGGGCCTCCCCAGGAGACCTGGCTGCGGAAGAAGCTGTGGACCAGCTGGCGGCTGATTTGGACGCTGAGGCTGTAGTGTAGGCTGGCTGGTGTATGTTTCTTCTTTTTCAGACAGATTTGTTTGTTGTTTGCCTGTGTGGATGATCAGTTTTTCTATGCGCCTCTCATATGCTGAACGATTTTTTATCGTGTAATAACTTTTCATATTCTAGGGTTTCCTGGTTTTCTGGAAACCCTAGTACTTTTATTCTCTATGGCACGTGCTTTGTTTTCTTTATATATGCGCATTTATGATTTGTTGTCTTTCAATTTCATTATGGCTTCTCCTTCCTGCTTGAAGAGCTTGATACTGTGAAGTAAAAAAACCTTTCTCTGTTTGCCGAGAATTTCAAACTCACAGACAAACTATTTGTCCTCCGGGAAAAAAAATCTCCTACATGTGCCGGCTTCTGGAGAGAAAAAGGCAGAAAAAGCATCACTACAAGCGAGAATAGGCCGAGCTTCGCCAGCTGAATCGTCAACTGCAGGAGGAAAAGGCTGATTTGACGGAGTCAGTAAGCCGGCTGACCGTTGCCGGCAGCGAGGCTCATGCTATCTCCGAGCGAGCTGACAGGTATCGCCAATGCTACCATGAGACTGAATGTGAGCTATGGCGTGTTCGCCGAGTTCTAGCTTCTGACCAGAGGGCTTCTGCTTCTCACTGATGAACATTTTCTGGGTTTTTTATGTTTCTGTTATTTTCTACATTTGTAATCAAATTCGCCAATGTTCTATCTATATAAGAAGGCGCATGTATTTGATGTATTCCTAGAAATTTGTGATGGAACAAGAATCTTGTATCAAGTACTTATGAAATATTTTGGTCGATCTTTAGCTAACTCTTGTTTTATTCTGTTTTTCAATCGAACCAAGTGAATTGGGGGCCTTCAACCTTAGCCAATCCTGGCTTTTCCTGGTAATCAGGCCAGAGACATTGTGGCATTCGCTCTTAATTAATCTTAGCTTGAAATACTGACAATCAGGTCAGGAATTTCATGGGCATCTGCCTTTAGACAATCTTGGCGTTTTAAAGTACTGACAACCAGGTCAGGAAAATCGGGGAATCTGCCCTTAGCCAATCGTGGCTTAAACTGACAATCAGGTCAGGAAAATCAGGGCATCTGCCCTTAGCCAATCGTGGCTTAAACTGACAATCAGGTCGGGAAGATCGGGGCATCCGCCCTTAGCCAATCGTGGCTTAAACCTGTATAAAGCAAAGAGACATTCGAAACAAAATTGTTATAAATATTTGGCTATTTTTTTTATACATAATATTTTCGTAAGTTAGCTATGTTACAAGCTCGTGGTAGCTTGAATCCATCTAACTGCTCTAGCTCATACGTGCCACCCTGTAGGATTTTCGTAATCTTGAAAGGCCCTTGCCAGGTAGCATCCAATTTTCCCTTTGGCTTTCCTAAATCGTTCCAGCCAAGGACAAGGTCTCCCACTTGGAAATGTCTCTTGATTACAGACCTATCATAGGCTGCTTTGACTCGCCCCCTGATGTGTTCCATCCTAACGACAGCTCTTTCCCTCATCCTGAATCAATAGCCCATTTTGCTCTTCAGTAAAGTTCTGAATACTGTGGGTTTCCATACTGATCTCCGTGGGGACCACAATGTCCATGCCATAAACCAGACTGAACGGTGTTTCCTCGGTGTTTTTCTTGGGGTTAGTCTTGTATGCCCACAGGGTTGAACTGAGCTCTTCAACCTACTTGCCTCCCGATCTCTCCGATCGTGCCTTGATTCCTTGTACAAGGATGCGATTAGTCACCTCGACCTGGCCATTAGCTTGTGGATGGTAAACTGATGTGAAATGTTAGTCGATTTTCATTCGAGTACACCAGGCTTTGATTCTGGCGCCCATGAACTGATTGCCATTATCTGAAACCAAAATCCTAGGGATGTCAAATCGACAGACTATGTTCTTCCACAAAAATCCCATTACCGCATCTTCCGTTATTTTTGCCAATGCTTCAGCCTCTACCCATTTGCTGAAATAATCGATGGCTACTATCAGAAACTTCTTTTGGGCAGGGGCTGTGGGGAAAAGCCCTACCAGGTCTATTCCCCATTTGGAATGGACAAGGAGAGCTCATCGTCATGAGCTCCTCCGCAGGTTTATGTATTAAGGGCGAGTTCTTTTGGCATTCGTCACAAGCCCGGACAAAATCCTCCGCTTCCTTCCTCAGTTATGGCCAAAAGTAGCCTGCTCTTAAGATCTTGCTTGACAGAGCTCTGGCACCCATGTGATGCCACAGCATCCTTCATGGACCTCTTTAAGGATATGAGTGCCTTCCCCTGAGCTCAGGCATCGTAGAAGGGGCTGCCCAAATCCCCTTCGAAACAGCTCTCCCTTAGTCAGGCAAAACTGTGCTGACCTGGTCCTTAACTTCATTGCTTCCTTCTTGTTCTCTGGCAGCTCTCCCTCTCCAGGTATGCTTTGATAGGAGAGCGCCAATCCTCTCCTTCATCCACTGAACATATTCTCTCTTCTCCAAATTCATGGTCTTCCATTAACAGAGTGATTACCCTCTCCTGGTAATCCACCGCTGAACTGGCCACTTTAGCTAAGTAATCCGCTCTTGTGTTTTCTTCTCTAGAGACTTGGAGGACAGTCAGAGTTCCCATGGTTTTAGCTAACTCTATGAATTGAGCCAGGTATCTTTGCATATGCTCGTCCCTTGTCTCAAATTCTCCATTTATCTCCCTACATACAAGCTGCGAATTAACTCTTGCACAAACCTGCTCTGCCCCCAAATCCTTGGTCATCTGGATTCCTCTCAAGAGAGCTTCGTACTCAGCTGCATTATTAGATAATGTATAGTTCATCCGTATTGCGTACTCGGTGGTCGCTCCAGTCGGGTCAGTCAATACCACGCCCGCACCACAACCTTGGTTTCCTACCGACCCATCCGTGTAAATATTCCATTCTTTTCCCTTCTCAGGAGAGCTGGTCATTTCTTGCATGAAGTCAGCCAACGCCTGGGCTTTAATGGTTGTTCTTGCTTTGAAAGTTATATCAAATTCACTAAGTTCAATTATCCACTTGACCAACCGTCCCGAGGCCTCTGGCTTATCCATGATAATTTTTAACGGTAGGTTGGTTCGCACTATTATGCTGTGTGAAAGAAAATAAGGTCGTAATTTGCGCGTTGTGCCAACCAGAGATAGCATTGCTCGATCAACTTCCACATATCGAATTTCAGCATCATACAATACTTTGCTCCAATAATAAACCGGTTTCTGTATTTTGCCTTCCTCTCTAAGCAAGACCGAGCTCACGGCCTGCTGCCCAACAGATAAGTACAGTATCAATGTCATGCTATCTAGGTGCTCCTTCAACATTCGGAATGCCTCTTCACACTCATCACTCTATTGAAATCAAGCTTTCTTGCGCAAGGCTTGGAAGAATGGTAAGTTTTTCTCAGCTGAGCGTGAGATAAATCTGCTCAGAGCATTAATTCGACCTGCCAGGCACTGCATCTCTTTGACATTCTTTGGGGCCTGCATGTCCATGATGGCTCTAACCTTCTCTGGGTTGGCCTTGATCCACTTTTCCGTGACCATATACCCCAGGAATTTACCAGCTCTAACCCCAAATGCGCACTTCTTGGGGTTGAGCTTCATCCTGTACCTTCTCAAGGTGTCGAAGGTTTCCCTTAGGTCATCCACATGCGAGGCTGCCTTCACGCTTTTGACTAACATATCGTCGACATATGCCTCCATGTTTCTTCCCAGCTGATCTTTGAACATCTTATCTACCAGTCGCTGATACGTGGCTCCTGCATTCTTGAGCCCAAATGGCATGAACACGTAGCAGTAGGTTCCCTTCGGGGTTATAAAACTGACCTGCTTCCAGTCCTCCTCCGCTAGTCTAATCTGATGGTAGCCTTGCGAGGTGTCCATCATGCTTAACAGCTCACAGCCAGACGTGGAGTCAACTAACTGATCTATCCTTGGTAGAGGATAGTGATCCTTAGGGCAGGCACGGTTAAGATCACGAAAATCTATATACATATGCCAATCTTCCAGGGTTTTAGGGACCAATACTACATTAGAGAGCCACTCAGGGAATTGTATCTCTTGAATGTGCTTAGCTTTTAACAGCTTTTCAACCTCAGCTTCAATAATCGCCTCCTTTTCAGGGACAAAGTTACGCTTTCTCTACTTAACTGGCTTTTCCCAGGGCTGATATTCAGGTGGTGCTGGACCACTGTCTATCCCCACCAGATCTTGGGGAGACCAGGCAAAAACATCAGCATTACTTCTCAATAATTGGACCAGGTCTACCAGAACTCCCGGGCTCAAAGTTGTTCCCACTCTTACAACTCTGCTATCATTCCTTGGAACCATCTCTACCATCATCAGACCCTCCTCTCGCTGGGCCAGCGCTGGTGTTGTGTTCTCTGTTCTAGCTCTTTTATTTTGCCTTTCCTCTTCGTTACGCCGAATACATTCAACATATGCTTGTCTGGATGCATACTGGTCACCCCGAACCTCACCTGTTTCGTCCTGAGCTGGGAACTTCAACTTTATATGATACACTGAGATCACCGCCTGAAATTGGCTCAAGGAGGGACGTCCCAGCATAACATTGTATGAAGATGGTGCATCCACTACCAGGAACCGCACTGTCTTAGTTATCCTATATGGCTCTTCTCCTAAGGTTACCAAAAGCCTTACTGCCCCCTAAAGGCTTGAAAGCCCCCCTGCAAATCCTACCAACGAAGTTGTCACCTCCTCCATTTCCACATCTGGTTTGAACTTTCTATAACAATCATAGAACAGGATATCAGCCGAGCTTCCCATATCCACAAATACCCTTCTCACATTATAATTTGCAATAGTGGCTGTTATGACCAGGGCATCCATGTGAGGAGCTAAGATGTCATTCTCATCCTCTGATCCAAAACATATGTTTTGACTCGGGGATATCTGTCCCACCTCTCGCGATTCCCTAACCAGGTCCTTCGCAGCTCGGACATAGCTATTTTGGGTTCACCTGGAGTGTTCGTCCCACTCACCCCCTATGATCATTAGGATAACTCCTCGTATGACCTGGGTTTGGTCACTCCGTCTCCCATTGTTTCTTCCATTATCTTGTCCCTGTCTGTTCCCTTGAGGCTGATTGCGTTTACGTGAGTCAGACCTGGGCTCCTCTTTTCTCATACGCACATACTCTTTTAGATGCCCGGCCTGCACCATTCTTTCTAATTCATTCTTCAGATGAGTGCACTGGTCTGTGTCATGACCATACTCGTTATGGTATCTGCAGAACCGGTCAGACCTTTCTTTTCGCGGTTTTTGAGAGTAATTTTTAGGCCATTTGAGGTCAGGGTGCCTTTATATTGCTTGAAAAATCTCTCTCTGAGGTGTCGCCAAGGGTGTGTACCTGTCGAAACGAGGTCGTCCTCCTGCCAGGTCTGGCCTTGGCTTTTTTAACGGCGCCCTTTCCTCCCTATCAGGTCTGTCTCTTTTCTTCTCTCCCTCTTCCTTAGTCTTTAAGGCCTCCTCCAAGTGAATGTACTTTTCTGACCGCTCCAAGAGCTCTCCGAATTTCAGTGCTGGCTTCACAACCAGAGACTGGAAAAATTCTCCTCTCCTGAGCCCCTTTGCTAACGCGTTAACTAGGAACTCTTCCAATGCTGATGGTACCTCGAGTTTCACATTCGTGAATCGGTTGATATATGCACATAGGCTTTCACTTTCCTTTTGCTTGAGGATGAATAATTCCAACGCCATCTTCTGGTACTTCCTGCAGCTAGTAAACTGGTGCAGGAATGCCAAACTAAACTCATCGAAGTTGCTGATAGAGCACGGCGGCAACTGGCTGAACCAGAGCTGGGTATATTTTGTAAAGGTCGTTGGGAAGACTCGGCACATGACTGTATCGAAGAACTTGTGCAAAGTCGCCGAGATCTCAAATCGGCTCAGGTGATCCCACGGGTTAGTTGTCCCAATTTTTTCGAAGCCCATAGATCTGTAAGAGGCCGGCACGTCGTCGCGCACAACCGCATCCGTAAACGGCGTACCCCTCTGTGTCGGCCCCGCACCCGTGCTCTCCATCTTCCTTTTGAATTCCCTGACCTCTTTCTGCAGATCTTGAATTTGTTTAGTGTGGTCCGGGTTGGTTTGGCTCGAAGTTTCGCTTGCAGAAGCGGAAAAATTCTCTTCCTCGTCCCGGAGAGGAGTCCGAACCGTGCGCTGAGTGCGCAGCGGCTCCGTTTCCGGCGGTGGGACTGCCTGGGACAGGGGCATTTTGGACGGGGGCATTGAGAATTCTGTGGACTTCCTTTCGACAGCCACCTCCACAGCCTTACCGATGAGATCGGACAATTGCTTGAGAAAGGCATCATTCAGCGGTCCACCGTCAGCTTGTGCAGATCCACCAGGGGGTTGCGTGCCGCTTGTCCTGACTGTTGTTGATGGTCTTGTCTCTGTTGGCTCCATCGCCGATGGTCCCATGGTTTTTGGCATACCCCACGGTGCGGCAGAGCTTGGTGTACCACCCAACTCCGCCACCAGATTTCGTCGGAGCCCTGTTGAATACATGTGTTATTCTCACGTCTTAGCTTTGAACGGTTCCCACGGATGGCACCAATCTGAACCACGCCTTAGACTACACCTTCACTTGACCTGCACCCACAAATACGTCAGAAAAGGACCACCGGAGGTTTTCCGGTGGAAACCTCTCCGATGCTTAAGTCAGACAAGCGTATTGGAGATTCAGCAGGTAGTGAAAGGTAAGCACAAGAATGTCATACCTCTCTCAGCCTTGGGGCTGAGGTATTTATAGCATTCCCTAGCGGGGACCCCTTCCGGGGTCTCGGAAACAAAAGCCGTGAATCTCAAGCCGTTGCGCAACTAATTGTGACAAGTGGTCCCACTTGTCCCCTTCTGGGAGACCAGAGCGCCTGATCTGCCCTAAGTCTTCCCTCTTACGCTTCTCATTGGGAATATATACCAGACCAGGCTTATCCTGGGCTGGGATAACCCCCTCCTTGTCTCAATGTACTTCTCTGGCCTTCTCTAGGAGAATCAGTTCAGGTCTGCTCCAGGGCAGGACTGGTCTGGTCTCCTAGTCCTTTTCCTAGCGATCACGGATCAGGTCTACCCCAATCTAGGTCTAATTATTAAGGTCATATCAAATCGTAAAAAAATAGAAAACGCGTACTAAACGATCGACGCTCGACCCTCGTGGTTCCACGACACCGAGACGCACCCCTCGCCCAAATCACGACCCTTCGTCGCTTCGCGTTTCCAACCGAAGAAATAGATCGATCAATCGTATCTTGTTGTTGGTCGAATCCCACGACACATGTGGATACGCACGTGCTCGTTGATACTTTTCGATCAAAATTGGGTCAAAACTACCCCCATGTGCCTAAGATGATAGGATCTATTTCATTTTTACGGTTTTTCTATTTTTTTATTTTTTAAATAATTGAAAATTCCGAGGGAATGGGTTTTCCTCGGTTTGAAACCGAGAGGAAACCGCATCCCTCGGTTTGAAACCGAGGGGAAACAACATCCCTCAGTTTTAATTCAATTTAAAAAAATCAAGAAAATAAAAAACGCGTAATTATCGATCGACGCCCAACCCCTGTGGTTTCGGGACGCCGAGACGCATCCCTCCCCACCCCGGTCGTAAACTCTTGGGTTTTGTTTTTATTTTTTTACTAATTTTTTGATTTTTTCGAATTTTTTTCCATTTTTCATTTAAAATCGTAAAAAAATAGAAAACGTGTACTCAACGATCGACGCCTGACCCTTGTGGTTCCACGAAGCCGAGACGCACCCCTCGCCCCCTCGACCAAATCACGACGCTGCGTCGCTTCGCGTTTCCAACCGAAGGAGTTGATCGATCGATCGTATCTTGTTGTTGGTCGAATCCCATGACACGTGTGAATATGCACGAGCTCGTTCATATTTTTCGATCGAAATTGGGTCAAAACCGCCCCCACGTGCCTAAGATGATAGGATTTATTTCATTTTTACGATTTTTCTATTTTTTCTATTTTTTATTTTTTAAATAATTGAAAGTTTTGAGGGAATGGGTTTCCCTCGATTTGAAACCGAGGGGAAACCGAATCCCTCGGTTTGAAACCGAGGGGAAACAACATCCCTCAGTTTTAATTTAATTTTTAAAAAAAATCGAAAAAATTAGAAAACGCATAGTTATCGTTCGACGCCCGACCCCGTGGTTCCGGGATGCCGAGACGCACCCCTCCCCGCCCCAGTCATAAACCCTTGGGTTTTTTTTCTATTTTTTTACTAATTTTTCTATTTTTTCAAGTTTCTTTTCAAATTTTCATTTAAAATCGTAAAAAATAGAAAACGCATACTAAACGATCGACGCCCAACCCCGCGGTTCCGGGACGCCGAGACGCACCCCTCCCCGCCCCGATCGTAAATTCTTGGGTTTTTTTTCTTTTCTATTTTTTACTAATTTTTCTATTTTTTCGAGTTTTTTTTCATTTTTCATTTAAAATCGTAAAAAAAATAGAAAACGCGTACTAAACGATCGACGCCCGACCCTCGTGGTTCCACAACGCCGAGACGCACCCCTCCCCGCCCCCAGTCGTAAATTCTTGGGTTTCGTTTTCTATTTTTTACTAATTTTTCCATTTTTTCGAGTTTTTTTTTTTATTTTTCATTTAAAATCGTAAAAAAATAGAAAACGCATACTAAATGATCGACGCCCGACCCTCGTGGTTCCGGGACGCCGAGACGCACCCCTCCCCACCCCGGTCGTAAATTCTTGGGTTTCATTTATATTTCTTACTAATTTTTTTATTTTTTCGAGTTTTTTTTCCATTTTTTTCTATTTTTTTATTTTATAAATAATTGAATAAATCGAGGGTTTATATTGCCCTCGGTTTGAAACCGAGGGAAGTCTGGGTCCCTCGGTTTCAAACCGAGGGAAAAGTAAACCCTCGGTTTGTTTTTCAATTAAAAAAAATGAGGGAATGGATTTCCCTCGGTTTCAAACTGAGGGTTTCACCAGTCCCTCGGTTTGATTCCGAGGGAAAACACTCCCCTCGATTTTTGTAATTTTTTTATAAAAAACAATAATAAATTTCCGAGGGAAATTCTTACCCCTCGGTTTTTCGAGGACTATTTTCCCTCGGAGAAAATTGCCCTCGGAAATCCTTAGGTGATTATGGCGGCAAATATTGGCGCCGTATTTTCGAGGGAAAATCCGAGAGAAATATTACCCTCGGAAAAAACCGAGGGATATTATACTCCCTCGGTTTGTCCCTCAGAAATTTCGAGGGGAATCATTTCCTTCGATTTTTCACTCGAAAAACTGTTGTTTTTTTGTAGTGTCACCAATCGACTAAGTCCAAAATTGCATGAAAGCCTCAAGTCAAAGATTTTTATTCCAAGGAGAATCAATAACCCTAATATTACTCTCTTGCACGACTTGATTAAGGAACGCAATTTCTGTTCATGTTTTTCTTTGTTCAAATTTTGGAATTCAAATTTGAAATCTCCGAAATTGTAAAAAAAAAAACAAAAAAACCATAGGCCCGTGGTTGCCAATAGGTCATATTTTTATTTTAATTTTATTTTTTTTTGTAAAAAGACATCACATAATTGATGAGTTTTTTTGTGTAATGATCATTCATTTTTTGTTTTCTATTTTGGGTGTATAGAAATTGTGAACTGTATGATGAATTCAAGATTCCGTTAAAAAATTAATGAAATCACAGCATAAATTCCTGTCTCTTATACACATCTAGATGTGTATAAGAGACAGGGGTAGATCTGTAAAACTTTAGGGTTTCTTTAAAGTCACATACGTCCTTCCAATTTTCCGTATCTGTTCAGATCCCGAGAAATCCGCCTTTTGACCAGGGTTAATCATTGACATTATTGGTGTCGGTCCATATCCCAAGAAAGTTACCACGTTTGCACGTCTTTTCAAGTACCGTAGTACCGATAGGTCGG
>BMAC01000895.1:188707-204134 GCA_014905375.1 Phtheirospermum japonicum | reverse complement strand
CCCTCGGTTTGTTTTTCAATTTAAAAAAAATGAGGGAATGGATTTCCCTCGGTTTCAAACCGAGGGTTTCACCAGTCCCTCGGTTTGATTCCGAGGGAAAACACTCCCCTCGGTTTTTGTAATTTTTTTTATAAAAAACAATAATAAATTTCCGAGGGAAATTCTTACCCCTCGGTTTTTCGAGGACTATTTTCCCTCGGAGAAAAATTGCCCTCGGAAATCCTTAGGTGATTATGGCGGCAAATATTGGCGCCGTATTTTCGAGGGAAAATCCGAGAGAAATATTACCCTCGGAAAAAACCGAGGGATATTATACTCCCTCGGTTTGTCCCTCAGAAAATTTCGAGGGGAATCATTTCCTTCGATTTTTCACTCGAAAAACTGTTGTTTTTTTGTAGTGTCCACCAATCGACTAAGTCCAAAATTGGCATGAAAAGGCCTCAAGTCAAAGATTTTTATTCCAAGGAGAATCAATAACCCTAATATTACTCTCCTTGCACGACTTGATTAAGGAACGCAATTTCTGGTTCATGTTTTTCTTTGTTCAAATTTTGGAATTCAAATTTGAAATCTCCGAAATTGTAAAAAAAAAAACAAAAAAACCATAGGCCCCGTGGTTGGCCAATAGGTCATATTTTTATTTTAATTTTATTTTTTTTTGTAAAAAGACATCAACATAATTGATGAGTTTTTTTTGTGTAATGATCATTCATTTTTTGTTTTCTATTTTGGGTGTATAGAAAATTGTGAACTGTATGATGAATTCCAAGATTCCGTTAAAAAATTAATGAAATCACAGCATAAATTCCCCCCCCCCCCCCCTTCTTCTTTTTTTTCCTGGCATGAGCATCATTACAAAAGGTAAGTCTGTGGTTCTATTTAATAATCTTCTCTGTTTTAGCCATATCTAAGAAAACCTATAATTCTTTTTATTTCTTTTTTGTAAAATTCGGGGGAATAACCGAATTTTAATTCGGTTTGAACCGAATGAAACTAAGTATTACGGTTTGATTTTCAGTTTCAATTTATTGAAACTTTAGCAAGGCGGGTCGACTGAGAATGTAATTGGGCTTCGTGCCTGTTGTATTTCCTTAATTTTATTTATATTCTGGAAAATATAATCTGTATAAATTTGTTGATAGAAAGGAAAGGTTGCTTGGGAAGGAAAAGAGGGTAATTGGAAATGTAATTAATTGGTTAGCATTTTTCTCTTCTTTGCTCGGGGACCCAATATGACATGTTCATTGATCCACCAAACCCAGCCAAATTAAAACAAACATTCAGATAAAACATCTTAAGTGGATAGCTAAGATTTAATGGTTTAAATGGATTTCTAAGTCTCTGATCCTGTCACGTGCCCAGCTCCACCCAGCGACCTGCTCCAATTCTGGACGGGTTCAACGGACCCAACCCTTTTGGCATTATTTTCCCCTTTCTTTCCATCACGCAGCTCGCTCAGCATGCTCAATCTCTCCCCAATTTCATTTCTTGCCCTAATTCCCCAATTTGTCAAAGATTGTTCCTAATTCATGACATTACTGCCCGCTATTGAAGATCCTTGTCTCCAAGGATCAAACTTTGGAAAGACACTTTGCTAGTATTCCTCATCCTCCCATGTTGATTGTTCCTTTTCTCCATTACACCAATTTATCAGAAATTGATTTACCTCTCTCCTTTTTCCTGCGCAAAACCTTCTGACCAATTGATTCATTTAGGGTGACTAGGAATTTGCCATCCTCATCTACGACCAGCAGATCCGAGCTAGGAGGTGGGTTCACGGTGGGGCTCAACTTTTCTTCAAGAGGGAAATGCGGAAAACCAGGTGAATTCGGGTCCCCCCTGGCAACTGTAAACGATAAGACATCTCCTCTATTATTTATGTAATTTGATAGGGTCCATAAAACCTTGCAAAAAGCTTTAAACTTTTCCTGAGTGCAACTGAATTCTGCATGAATGGTTGTAGTTTTAAATACACATAATCTCTCACATCAAAATGTCTCTCCACCCTATGTTTGTTTGAATAAAATTTCATGCAATGTTGTGCTTGTTGTAGATTTTACCTGAGTTCCTGTGTTAGCTTTTGTCTTTGTTGAACAAATTCGGTTGCATAATGGTCATGTGTATTGATATGTGTTTCCATGAAAGAAGTGGGGGTTTGATAACCATAAAATGCCTGAAAAGGTGTGGGCTTTAAGCTTGTATGGTAGTTGGTGTTGTACCAAAACTCTACTGGGGGTAGCAACTTAACCCATTGTTTAGGGTTTTGTTGAGTCATGCATTTGAGGTAATTCTCTAAACATTGGTTCAGCCTCTCAGTCTACCCATCAGGTTTGGGGTGGTAGGCAAATATAAAGTCCAACTGAGTCCCTATAGCTTTGAAAAGCTCCTTACAAATTGCACTGGTAAAAACTTTGTCTCTGTCAGTAACAAGGTGTAGGGGTTGTCCATGTAATTTGTAGATTGAGTCCAGGAATAGCTTAGCAACTGTGATAGCAGTAAAAGGATGTGCTAAGGCTATGAAATGACCATATTTGGTGAACTTGTCTATCACCACTAAGATCACATCCTTCCCCATAAATTTAGGCAATCCTTCAATGAAATCCATGGAAATATGGGTCCCAAGCCTGATGGGGAATGGTCAGGGGTTGGAGTAACTCTAGATAGAGTCCCCCTTCATATTTACACTTAGCACACACCTCACATTGTTTTACCCAACACTCCACCTCTTTCTTCATGAGTGGCCAATAAACTTTTTTGCTACTTATTTGGTAAGTACGCAAAATACCAGAATGTCCTCCAAGATCTGAGTTGTGCATCTCAGCTAGAATGGTTTTCCTGAGTGTGGAGTTATTTCCCACCCTAATTCCCCCCTTGTACCTGATAATTCCCTTGTAACTCGAATTCAGGGTGTGATTAGGGGTGTAAAAACTTTGCCACTAGGATGGAAAAGAAAGGATCATTTGGGTAGCAGGCAGCTACCTGTTGCACCCATGTTGGTGTGACAATTGAGATAACATGACAATTCTCCAAGGTGGATTCTTGTCTAGATAAGGCATCTGCTACCTTGTTCTCCACCCCCTTCTTGTAATGAATCTCATAATCAAACCCCAATAGTTTAGTGACCCATTTCTGTTGCATAGGGTTCATGATCTTCTGATATAAAAGATGTTTAAGTGCTTGTTGGTCTATTTTGATGATGAACTTATACCCTTGTAGGTAGTTTTTCCATTTTTGAATAACCATTAGCACAACTAGGATTTCCCTCTCATAAATAGACAAATTCTGATTCTTAATGCATAGGGTCTTGCTCATGTAAGATATAGGCCGACCCTCCTACATTAGGACAGCCCCCACCCCTGTGCCATTTGCATCTGTCTCTAATATGAAAGGTTTGGAGAAATGTGGTAAAGCCAGTATAGGAGCTGTCACCATAGCCTCCTTAAGATTGCCAAAAGCCCTTTCTACCTCATTAGACCATGAGAAAGCCCCTTTCTTAAGCAATCATGTTAGTGGCTTGCTTAATAACCTATACCCTTGAATGGGATCCCCTAAGTTGTTTGATATTAGTAGGTATTGGCCATTGCACCATACTTGTTATCTTGTTAGTATCAGTAGCAACCCCCTCCTAGGATATAATGTGGCCCAAATATTTTATTTGCCTCTTTCCAAAGTGTCACTTAGTCTTCTTAGAAAATAGGGAGTGCCTTATGAGTAAACCAATACTAATCTCAAGTCTTGGTAATTGGATTCCTCTGTTTTGCTGTAGATAAGGATGTCATCAAAGAAAACCAAAATTGACTTCCTAAGCATGGGTTGAAAAACCTGATTCATCAGTGACTGTAAAGTTTCTAGTGCATTACACAACCCAAAAGGCATCACTAGGAACTCATACTGCCCATGGTGTGTGTTGAAAGTTGTAAGATATCTATCCTCTGGCCTCACTAGTATTTGAAAATATCCAGACCTCGGGTCAATCTTGGAAAAGTACTTTACCCCATGTAATTCATCTAACGGTTCATCAATTATTTGTATAGAATAGTTATGTTTGATAGTGTGGCTGTTAAGATATCTACAATCCACACACATTCTCCATGTGTTGTCTTTCTTCTTGACTAAGAGGACTGGGGAAGCAAAAGGGCTACTGCTGTGTTGTATAACCCCAGAGTCCAGGGGCTCCTTAATAATTCTTTCAATTACATTTTTCTGGTTGTGTGACACCCTGTAGGGAAACTGATGGTTAGGGTTGCTCCCATCCTTCAAGATAATATGATGCTCTACCCCTCTGACAAGTGGAAATCCTCTAGGTTCCTCAAAAACATCCTGAAATTCTACTAATAGGTCATCTAGGTTAGCCAAACTGTCTACTGCTTCAGGCTTAGCCCTAATCCAGAACACTTATTCACTCTAGGATGATATCTCTTGATGGATCATCTTAAAGAGGGTGGGACCAGAGATTAAATGGCACTCATTTGGTGAAGATATAGCCCGTATCTTCACCCTTTTTCTAATAATGTGACAGTAAAAGTCATGTGGTCATAGTTCAACTCAATAAGAGTACAGGACTTCAACCAGTCATCGCCTAGGATTAAACCACACCCTTCATTGGCCAAAACCCTTGGTGAAGAGGAGAAATGGTGCCCTTGCATTTTCCATCCAAATCCTGATACTCTTGTGGAGCTAACCATCCTCTACCCATTAGCCACCTTAACCAAAAGTGGTTTGGCAAACTCTAGTGTGCACCCCAATATCCCTCCATGTGTGCTACTAGATCTTATGCATCTACTAGATAATCACGTGAGTATATAACTCATAACTAGAAGTTTACGAGGTGATTTGCTCTCAGTATGAGCATGGTTTTCAAATCAAAGGATAAAAGCTAGTGAGATATCCCAATAACTTGAATAGATCATGGAATGATCGGATAAGCGCATATGAGTGGGATATCAATTGATAAACTATTAAAAAGTTCTCCTTTTCATTGTCAATATCGAGAACAGAGTACAAAATAATATGAACTCCCTTATCGAAATTAAATGTTTATATATGTAAGTTGTATGAGTTTGGTTTCAGATTTTTCTCAACATGAGGGGGAGTATTGATAGTTGGAAACAATTACACAAAATGTTATATCCTCACAATTGAAGTACGAACTTGGAAGATAAAAGATATAAGAAAGATTTATAATGATCTTATATACTACTTACACATGCTTCGATAAATCAACAAGGCCGTAAGCATTGAATATTTAAATATAAATATCAAATGGATGGTATAGGAGGCATATACTTTCAAAGAGTATATAAACATAATTATTGTGTATAAATCCTTGGAGAGGATTGGTTACAAGATATCTCGATAAATTATGTTGTTATGGGGAATGATATGAAATTGAAAAGTGTTGACACAAAATAAAAGAATAGCGCTACGAATGATTATTGATAATGAGGATATTAAGTCTATCGAGAAATATCAATGTTTGTATGCCCTTATAATGAAAGTATTAATGGGTGGGTATGATGAAAAGTAGGACTACAACTCCTAAAGAGGTTTCGATAATATTGCTAATACATGCAATGACTTGAAACAATGGTATTGTTGTGAAATAAATTCATATGTTGCACTCTCTTACTTAGTTCTGGTTTTTATCCCAATGGGTTTTTCCAAACAAGGTTTTTAACAAGGCAGTCTGATCACAACTGATATAAAGCTACATAAGATATTTTTATGAACTACAGATATAAGTTTGAATGTATCAATTGTATGTAAGCACTGAATATGATACACTACCATCTTACATGATGAATACGAGATATTGAAAATCCTTATTCATGAGAAACTAAATGAAAAGTTTTTCTATATGATATACTCGTACACATCCCGGAAGTATTTTGAAATGCCAGAAGCTTACGTGTTACACTCTTTTTCTCTTGACTGAGATTTTGTCCCATTAGGTTTTCATAGCAATATTTTTAACATAGTAGCTTAAAGGCGTATATTAACATGGATAATGTACTCTTTTTCCTTCATTAGGACATTTTTCCACTGGGTTTCTCCCTAATAAGGTTTTAACAAGCCATAATCATGATATGATGAAAACTAAATATGAAATTAATACAGTTCATCAAAGATATGAAATAAGATGGAGTAGTTGTACTCTTTTTTCCTTCGATCAATTTTTCCCCATAGGGTTTTCTTAATAAGGTTTTAATGAGGCAACACATGATTACTCCTACAAGAATGATCAATGTGAGGGAAAGCGAATTTACGCTTCCACATTGCTCAAGTTTTGTCCCACATGATTTTCCTAGCAAAGTCATGGTACAACAATTTATTATCGACACAAGCTTCACTACAAACAGTTTGCAAGTTTTTTGTCCATTGGGTTTTTCTTTAACTAGTTTATGAAATATTTATGTAAATAACCATTCAAGGGGAAGTGTTATAAATATTCAACCACCAACAAACTTATTATTTGTAATTAGTGTACGTATTTATTATTATGTGTGTGAATGATTATTTCGCCCCTAATGAAATTATGTAATTACAATTGCATCATTAAAAGTTTTCCTATAAATAGAACTTAAGTTATAATGAAAATTATACCAAAGAATTCATCTCTATATACTTTCTCTATTTTCTCTCTAATTTATAACATTTTCAATATTTTGTGTGAACTTAAAACCCATTTCCAAGTCAAATAGAGATTAAAGAAAAGAAAAAAATGAGAGCGAGATAGGACCAACTTAAATTTCTAAATTTAACTTTTAAGTATTTTTAAAACTGACACAAGACCAAATTGAAAATTTCTAATTCTTACAACTTAACCCTATAATTTTTCATTTTAAGCTATGAGAGGAGAGAGACAAAATAGCTAAATTATATTTTTTGTCATATTTCTAACATTTAAAATTAAAGAAAAAAATGATAGAAAAATAAATAATTCTGCCACGTCATTATTTAGGCTGAACATGATAAGGATATTTTTTGATAAATATGTCAAGTTCGTAAATATGTTTTGATAGTACACAACAATGTTCTAAAAGACTCATCTAAACTTCTCCTAAACTCGTCTAGGCTTGAGACTTCACTAAAATGCCTCGCCTTGTAAAAGGCTTGGAAGCGACAGTCAACTTAGAGTTGACCATCTCGTATGTATGTAACATGTATATTTTTGTCGTGTTTTAACTATTTTCGTATTTTATTTCTTATTTTTCATTAAACTCAAATATCTTAATATATTTATTTTGAGTTCAATAATACGAGATTGTTACGAAATTAACAATATTAAGTAACATTTTAATTTTAAATATTTTAAAAACTATTTTTCTGTTTAAAAATTAAAAAATATTCCAAAAAGTCTTTACACGTTGTATTGTTTTATTTACTTATTAATAAAAAAATAATTAAAATAATATAAAAAATAAAAAACGTCTTTTGCCGCCTAACCTTCGCCGAAGCACGTATAGGTTTTTTAAAATTTGAGGCTCGACCTCGCCAGCTTGACACGCCTCACGCCTTTTTGAACCTTAGTAAACAATATCGAATATGTTTTTTTTTTTAAAAGTAAATAATGTAATAGACTAAAAGAAATAATAAATTCCCTCTTTTCTTTTTAATACTCAAAATAAAATCAATAACCGAAATGACATGACATTTCTAGGCGGGAGTCCCTTCACCCTTTTTCTGAGTGACTCCAAAAAAACACAAAAATAGAAAATAAAACTCAGCAGATTTAGGGTTTTATTCAAGAGCCTTCTAATTTTCCCGAATCACACGCATACCTTTCCGCATTTCTCTTACAAATTTCAGAATCGAAATCAAAATCATCCCAAAGAAATGCCTCCAGAAAGAAAGCGCAAACCATCCATCCTCGCCGGCGCCACGGCGGACTGTGTTTTGCCAGAAGATATAATAACGGCCTGCATCCTCACGCGCCTCCCCGTGAAGTCAATCTTCCGGTTCAAGTCCGTATGCAAGCCCTGGCGCCATCTCTTTTCCACCCCARAGTTCATCAAAACGCACCGAKGTCTGATTTCTAACGACCCAAAAAATCAATCTGTCTYTATCCATGCCGGGTTTGTGAACTRTTTTGATCWCACCCTATCTCTCCTMAAYACTGAGTCGAATGAAAAGATGCTCACGGTTCTTAACTTACCATATCCTAATTTGCATTATGATGGGTGTTTCAATGGCTTGTTTTGCATGAGTAACGAGGGTCAAATTGTTTTGTGGAACCCTGTTATGAAATTGTTTAAGTTTGTTAACCTTCCAGAGATAGATTATGGGGATCTCATTCCCATGATGGATTCACTAGGGTTTGGGTATGATGCAGAGGTGGATGATTTTAAGGTGGTGATGATTTTTTTTTGTGGAATATTGGAATTCAGAAGAGGGCATTAGCATTGGTGGGGTTGAGGTGTACTCCGTTAATTCAGATTCTTGGACAAAAATTGAGCCGGGTTTTCAGTTTCGTGTTATTTGGAGGTCAAGCGAGGTGATTGTGAATGGAAATCCGTATTGGCTTGCGGAGCTTGATGATGACGGTTTAGTGGTTTTGGTGAGGTTTGATATGAAAAAATATGTTTTCAATATTGTCCCTCTGCCTACCTTTTATGACATGGATAACGAAAAACAAAAGTTAGTGGATTGGAATGGTACTCTTGGTGTTCTTGTGTGTATTTTAGAYGACGAGGCGGTTAACTGGCTTGAGGTTTGGGTGTTTGATGATAGTAAGCAAATTTGGAGAMACAATCACACTTTTGGACCTATTCAGGGGAGTGTGCATAGGATTTGGTTGTGTTTAAAGAATGGGATTATTTTGGGCGAGCGACCAGATAGCAAAGTGTTTGTGTTTGATCCTGAGAATGGATGTGTTAAGGATATTGTGATTGATGAAACTCGAAGGCACGCTTTTGATATTTATGAATATAACGAGAGTTTGACACACATTAAAGGAATGAGACAGGTGGAGAAGAAAAGATCAAGGACACTGAGGATGTTTTGAAGTCCCATCTGCTTCTGGACTTTTTTGGTACTTTTGTTTGATTTTTGTGTGAAGAGGTATCGTGAATGATTTCTTATTTTATGTTGGATGACTAACAAGTTTGCTGTTTTTGTGAGCATTAAATAATCTTTTATTGCTTTGTGAACATTCTAGATTCTCTTGTTGATTTGGTAGTGATCATTGCTGTTAAAATTGTGGAGATGTTCCAGAAATGTTTTGTATGCGATTTACTGTTGTTTGTCAGCATGTAGTTTCTCTTGTGGTTCTTGTTTTCTTTACCACAAAGATCATTAGTAAGTTTCCTTGCTTCTCTAGTTAGTTTTCATCTTTGTTTTCCTTTTGGGTCGTGAGATGGATGATTGCACAAGCTTAGCTTTTAGTGATTTTTGGAGCGGTAGAAAGAACGTGTGAGATTGACAATAAACTTAATGATTTCCTTGCCTCGATTGTGATCTTTGTGATGGTATTTGATTTGTACAAGTCGTTGGGATGAATAGAAGAGGACAAATCAAGAAAGCAATAATTGAGATAAATATGTGACCGAGATTGAGAAGGTTCACCTTATTAGAAGCGTATGCAATGGGTAGTGTTAATCTATTGTGGATACTCATAAGTTCATCCCTCTTAAAAGAGCTTCTTAGTTAATTCATAGAGGGAGATAGCGATTAAGACTTCGTTTTCTTTTTTCTTTTTTCCTTTTTTTTTGTGTGTGATCTTAGCCAGTGGCGGAGGCACTCAAAGCGAGGGAGATAGCGATTAAGACTTCGTTTTCTTTTTTCCTTTTTTTTGTGTGTGATCTTNATTGTCCCTCTGCCTACCTTTTATGACATGGATAACGAAAAACAAAAGTTAGTGGATTGGAATGGTACTCTTGGTGTTCTTGTGTGTATTTTAGACGACGAGGCGGTTAACTGGCTTGAGGTTTGGGTGTTTGATGATAGTAAGCAAATTTGGAGAAACAATCACACTTTTGGACCTATTCAGGGGAGTGTGCATAGGATTTGGTTGTGTTTAAAGAATGGGATTATTTTGGGCGAGCGACCAGATAGCAAAGTGTTTGTGTTTGATCCTGAGAATGGATGTGTTAAGGATATTGTGATTGATGAAACTCGAAGGCACGCTTTTGATATTTATGAATATAACGAGAGTTTGACACACATTAAAGGAATGAATCAAGTGTAGTTGAGAAAGGAGTAAGATCGCCAATGACGGGGCCACTAACAGTAATTGAGGATGTTTTGAAGCCCCGTCTGCTTCTGGACCTTTTGGTACTTATGTTTGATTTTTGTATGAAGAGGTATTGTGAATGGTTTCTTACTTATGTTTGATGTTTTGAATATCTAAGTCATGGTTTCAGTCAGGACATTATAGATTCTCTTATTACTTTCGTATTGATTGATTATTTGTGTTGGGTTGAATGGTCTTAGTGAGCAAATCATAGCTAAAATCATGGAGTGTTTTAGAAATGTGTGCATGTAATTTATACTGTTTTTATCAGCTTGTAGTTTCGTTGCGGTTCTTGTTTTCTTTACCACAAAGATCAATAGTAGTTTCCTTGTTTTTCTTATTAGTTATCATCTTTGTTGACCCTTTGGATCGTGAGATGGATGAGTGCACAAGCTTAGCTTAATGAGTTTTGGGGTGGTGGAAAATGCTTGAGACTCTGACATTAAATTCAACAATTTCTGTGCCCCATTTTTGATCTCTGTGGTGGTATTTGATTTGTATTAAGTCGTGGGACGAATAGAAGTGGATAAAAATAATGAAATCCGAGAAATAGTGAGACAAATATGTGATGGAGATTGAGAAATAGCTTCACCTTATACGAAGCATATGCCTGAGAGAGATATCGATGGCAAATTTTCGTGTATAAAGTGAGAAAATGCTGAGCTTGTAGGGAAATTAAGACAGTCCCAGTCTTGTCTTTTACTTTATTCTTCTGTTTTTCTTGTTTTTTCTTAGTTGTTGTTACTTAGTTAGGGCACATATCTGTATGTGTGTGATCTTAGCTTTCTAGTTTCTTGTTGGAAATTACCTATTTCTTTTCTTTCAAATTTGGTCTAGATGTAATAGAGAAGTAGCTACTCTGTTTCATGTGAATATGAAATGAGGTGGGTTTAGAATAAAAAGATGTGTATGTATATATGAATTTGTTTGTACTGCTGCTCATGAACATCACATTCTATCATGTAACTTTTAGGAGTGGCCATGGTACTCTGAACGGTTTTCTCGCTAATTTCATACTGAGTAATTGGTGTCGAATACATTTATTGCCAATTATTCAACTGTAATATATATAAGAGGGAAGAAAATTAGTTTATTTCACCATTAAAATCCTACAACAAAAAGGCAGTGCAATTTTCATTCAATATTTTAAATTGCTATTTTCATAATAATAAAAAAATCATTGTAGATGTTGCGATGTGGTATCGTTCGGTCCGGTTGGACTTCTATAAGTTACATGTGAATTGTGAATTGTGAATTGTGAATCTTTAGAAATTACATTTGACTTAATCATCTTATTTTTCTTTATTTATTTGTACACAGAATAATTTGTACATATACATTGGTGTAGGGGTGAAATAAATACTGGGTACCCAGTCTCGGACCTGAAACCGCTTGGGATCTATTGGGTCCAGTCTCGGAATCGGACCTGCTGGTACCGGTTCTGGTTCTAAATTCTTGAAACCGATTGTAACCGGTTCCGGATCTGGGTCTACACTTTCGAGACCCGTACCCGGTGGAACCGATTCCGGGACTGGGTACCCGCTGGTACTGGTTCTTAAACCAGGTACCCGGTACGAAATCTTTAAATGTATTTTGAGGATTTTTTTTATGTATTTTGTTGATTTGTGATATCTTATTATGAATAAGTTTGAAGGTTTTATACTGATGAATGTTGTGGACTTATTATTATATTATGTATTTGTAGATTTATTTTCATGAAGTTTGGTATTGTAATGTTATATAATTGATGTAGTAGGAAGTTAAAAAAATTTCTATATTGTAGACTTACTTTCGGTAAATAGGAGTAATACTAATGTATTGTGCACTTTATTTTAGCATGGAGTATACGTAATTTAGCAAATTTATTATTATAAACTTAAAAAAAGAAAAAACTCAAATAATGACCGGGTACCCAGTTTCAGAACCGGTACCCACCGGGTTCGGGACTGGTTTCAAAAACTTTGGACCCGGTTTCGGGACTGGTTCTCTTTTCTTGAACCCGGTTCCGATTCCGATTCTAAGAAAATTGACTGGGTACTCGGTTACAGAGACCGGATTTGTTAAGGTCTTGTTTCGTGGAGCTCGACAGCATGGCCGTGTAGAGATTTATCCGTATACTGAGAGTTTGACATACATCGAAGGAATGAAACAAGTGTAGGTGAGAAAGATGGACATATGGTTTCTTGTTGATTATAGGTTTATTTTAGAACTTTTTTTTTTTTTACCTATTTTTGTGATCATGTCGTTTCAGTTACAATTAGTTTATATGATGTCCAAAAGTTTATAGTTGATTATCTGAGTACTTGTTTTGAACGATTCAATTTTGTGTAAATGTCATGACGACGATGTGATTTCAGATGATTGCTGCTTTGGTAGTCAAATGATTATTGGTTTAAAAAGATTAATGTTTGATGTGTAATTTATAATGTTTTTCTCATATAATCTCTTCATATGTGTGTGATCGATCTTTGCTCTTTTCTTAAGAGCGTACATTAATCTTTATAATGTTTGCAAGAAAATGACGAGGTTATGCTTTCAAAATACATGGATTGTGTAGGTTTTGTTGACTATTAAATATGATGAGATTTGCTCTCTCAGAAAATAATTTCTTAGTGCAGAGAGGGATTGCTAATTGTCGTATAAATGTATTTCTCTATTCTGAAATTTTAGAAGAGAATGATCAGTTTTCAGGGCTAATGCCCGAAATCTACGAATATTTGGGTCTTCAACTTTTTGATTTTTTTTTACATGCAATTTTTTAATGTGTCGGGCAATCGTTTTTTTTCTTTTTTGTTATTTGTCAAGTTATTTGTTTTCAATATTGCTGTACACTAGAAATGTAAGGTTTAAATCTTCTAAATACAAGTAAATTATGTTGTCTAATACTTTTTGTTTATACTAATTTTAAAACTCGCATTTACGCGGATATATATAAGAAATGCATAAAAAACATAAAATCTATAGAGAAAAAATAAAATGAGTAAGGATTAGGAGTGAATTATTAATTCAAAGAAGAAGTAGAAGAAAAGGAAATGTTCATTTTAAATTCTGTAAAATATTCTTGTAAACTATAGTAATTGTCTTATTGAATTCATAATAATATCATTTTTATTGCATGAAAGAATTTTCAACCCTTTACGAATCTTAACTTGAGTAACATAAAATTGATCGTGGCTGCAGACTAGTCTTGACAAATTCAAGCTAACTTTGGAGAGAGTTTGACTCTAACTCTTATTTATAATTATTGAAAAACAAACAATAAGTGAAAACTCTCTTCTTTGAAATTTGACTCGTGTATACACGTGCAGTTATATTAATATGTACGGTTGAATATTATTAATCTGGAATTATTTATATAACTAAATTGGTGATTATACATTTAGAGTTAAGTAATATGTATTGAAATCATCTAATTATTTTTCAAATATAGAATGTTAATTAAAAAACGTTGAACTTGGTTCATAATAAAATTATTATTCGTTGAAATTTAATTTATAAATTATAAAATACTTCTTTATATGCAACATTCGTATGATACTCCCGGACCTGCAATACAATAAAATAAGGAGATTTGAGACCATGTATCTATATAATTGTGAAGTTAAATACTAAATTCTCACTAAATTTAAACGTTACAGTATTTAGATTTAAGTTAATCAATTAACCATACCAAAATATAAATATATTAATAAATCATATCAAATTAATACACACATAATTTCCATATTAAAAAGTAACGATCACTGTCAAAATTAAAACCCAATTCGACTTCAAAATATAAAACCTCTTCATTTTTATCAATTTCAAGTCATCTTATTCAGATTTTTTTAATATTTATTCTTATAATTTTAATATTATGTGCTAACTAATATGATCAACTTTATAGCAGAAGTAGTAATTTATATTTTAGATACTTTTATTAGATTTTTAAATTGAGCTAGATAGTATCATAAATAAGAGAATCGGCTGCATTCTTTAATTTCAAAACGGGAAAAGAAAAACTCCAATAAAAAAGTCAACAAAATCTAAGGAGAAGTAATACATTTAATACCATTTCTCATATAACATAATTATGACAATATACTCATATATCTTATTGTATCGATAACAAAATAATAATAATTAAAAAAACTCCAAGATTTAAGTGTGTTTGGCTTGGAGTAGAGATGGGATAAATTATCCCCTGAGAAGCTCTCAGAGTGCGTGTGCAAAGAGCAATAAAAAATAGGAGTTGCGATCCCTGAGAAGTCTCTCAAGGTGTGCGTGAATGAGTATAATATGCGCTAAAAAATAGGAGTTGTGTTGGTACAGTGAAAGTTAACCGTAAGGTGTGGAGGCAATCATGGGGCGTTACATGTAGTGATTTATTTGCCTCATTTATATAATTCAAATTATATGATTGAATAATAAAATAAAAAATAAATAAAAAGAAGCATAAAACTATAAAAATGTTACTATTAGTTTTCGTTTATATATTTCTAGTTACACAAATTTAAATATTAAATAGCGCACACGGACACAAACACACACACACACACACACACACACACACACACACACACACACACACATATATATATATATATATATATATATATATATATATATATATATTTTTTTTGAGCTAGGTGAATTTCTGAGAGAAGAAGAATTGAGTTTTGAAAATTTTGTGATAATTTTGGGATTATATGGTGGCGGGGATTTTACATAAACGTTCTTTTAAGAGATTTCTTCTTCGCTGGTTTGTGAGTATCATTTTATTTATATTTTCTTTATTAATATAGATTATTAGATATTATTAGATCATAATTATGGTGAATTTATAATACCTTTCCCATGTAGTTTCTCTCTCTCTCTACGTATATATATATATATATATAGGGTTGTGGTTCACATGTGAACCAATCTCTGTGTGGAAACTAGGAACCTGCTAAATTATATAGTATATGATACTATTTATGAATCATGTACATGCTAATAAGATAATAGTAAAAATCAAGAGAACATAAAAATAGCAATGTGAAAATATAAAGCATTTTGCATTATTTTAAGTTAGCATCACATATAATGTAATATAGCGGTTGGGTTTCAAATGAGAACCCATCATTTTGCATTATTTAAGTTAGCATCACACACACACACACACACACACACACACACACACACACACACCACACACACACACACACACACACA